>CM071800.1:25678188-25906819 GCA_036559045.1 Platycarya longipes | reverse complement strand
TGTTAGTTGTTCCAGCTGCACCCACACTGACCTGGAACGAGCATGCAGTCATTGTGGCTGGGTCCTCGGGATCACATGAGGTTTAATCACACCCCCTTTTGGCAGCAGTTTAGCGCAATCAGGCTGGTGTGTATGCAGTTCCCTGGCATAATAAATCCACCACAGTAGGATCCTTCTTACGAGCAAATGTGATGAATGTTACCCTTAAATTTTTGAACAATCCCCTGTTCAGAGTTTTGTTTGTGCCCCCCATCATGCTCCAAATTACTTCTTTTTCTCGAGCTCCATCGGTCCCACCCCAAATGTCCATCCTGGTGCTTGAATGTGGCGATATTGCTGGAAGTTATACATAGTAACAACAGCCTGCCAAATCAAAAGAGAGTGATATTTTTCATAAACGTGCATCAACATGTAGTAAATTTTATATTGGAAAGTAAGAGAAATAGGGCATGATCGTACACAAATTAATAGAGTAATGAATTGTAAAACTTTATTACAATTCAGTAACTTCTTCCAAATGGAAACATAGACTCAAGCAAAGGCTTAAGCCCAAGAGGGGGTTATTTGGCTTGTAATGGTTCTCGCATGAGATTAATGATATTCAATATAACTCTTTTAACAACCAACCAATGTGATACTGCCACTTCATAAAAAAATACAACTTTTTTATTTGAGTTACAAATTTTACATAGCACCCTCTATTTTTTTGATAAAGATAATAATATTATTAAAGCCAAAAGGCTAAATCAAGTACACCAGAAGTGTACAAGCGGGAGAACCTAGATACAAGCTATAAAGATCAAGCTAAAATCAAGCATTACAAGAAGTCCCATCCCATCCCTCTATTTAAAATAAAGTTGTGAAAAAAGGAGTTCTAAGAAAGTTTATATGTGCATCATTATTCCTCGCATAAAGGGAAGTATTGCAGTACTTTTGAATGTGGTAGAGGCATTGGGTACATTGGTTCCTCCCATGAAGAGAATACTGTGGTAGTTCTTTTGAGTGTGAAACATGACTAGGTGTATTCAGTTTACACCATGTCCTATGGCGTGTAGGAGTTATGCTTCTGTTTGTAGTCTATATCATTGACGGTTTATTTTGTTTAGTATGAATGTCAAACGGAGTCAGCTGCACCTCGTTAAACATTACTGTCTTATGTGGATCTTTTAATTTATTGCTTATGTGGTGTGCTTTCACAGGGCCAAATCATACCTGTTACAACAAATATATTTAAACTCTAGAATGAAAATAAAGTATCCTTAAATTTGGGAAAGTAGTTGGAGAAAGTATGATCAGTTCAAGTACTAGCATGACTATAGGAACCAAAAAGAGCACAACTATGATACACTTCAAACTACTTACAACATAGCCATCTGGTGTCCAGCTCATTATATCCCATTTGATTGTGATATTTCCAGTTGGATCGAGCGCATCATAGGCTTCTGCAGAAACATCAAGGGAAAAAAGGGTTAAAACTTGATTTGCTCGAACTTTCCACAAATTTTCTGTCATATTTTATACTAGCTCAATGTTTCAATGTCTTTTTCTTGTCTTATACTAAATTCATAACTAAAAACCGGTGGGACGTTCTTCTTTGTTTTTGCCATTTATGAGATACCACCATAACATAAAAGACAAAAATTGACTTTTGTACCTTTCCTCTTCTCCAGATGTTAACGACAGATGCATTTCTTAGCCCAATTAATTGATCAAACACATGAGAACTTTTGTTCTTCTCTTTGGGTAAAATTCAAACACATGAGAACTTTTGTTCTTAGGGTGAAATAGATTCCAACTTTGTGAAACGGGAAACTTATCATTGTTAAGGTCCCTCTTACCACCGCACCAGAAGCCCCCCCCCAAAATAACCACCACACCTCGAATTGTAAGTAAACCTAGGACTTCAAAATTGTAATTGCTTGAAGATTTTACTTCTGTTTACATGATAACATTACAAATATGCTCAATTATCAACTTCCCTTTCTCAGCCTCTATACTAACTCTAGTAACCAAATTAACAAAGTTTTCTAAAAGCGGAAAGAATTGAGCTTCAAACGTCTTTTTCTCCAGCAAATTTTTGGAGAGATTGTCAAATTATAATAACATAACTAAAGGATTAAAAACGCATATATAAAAGAACGTAAAAAAGGCTGAGAGATGGACAAAAATCTAAAACTGAGAAAAAAAAACTTAAAAGAAGAAAAAACTGGAAAACAAAAAGGAGAAGGAGAAGAAAGAGAAAAAAAACTACTCTTTTGGGGCAAAAAAACTGCTCGCTATGCCTCAGATAGCAAACGTCATTCGAGAAAACCAGTTGTAATCACTAATCACCACAATTGGCGGTCTGATTTATATTATCCATATATTTTATAGTCATTGATAGACCAAATAAATGCTGAATCAATGGAAAAGAGTCAGACAGAGAATTTTCAAAGTCTTCATCACTGCCTATATCAGATAATAACCATGTCTTAACTCCAATCAACGAATTACAAGCCCAAATATAAGAGCATTTTAAACACCCATTTGTTAAATTTATATAAATCCGTAATTACAGAAGCATATCTCCAATCCCACCACAAGTTTCTACACCAGTCGATCAATTATATATCAAACGGCCAAATTTTTGCGAAATGGAACAGATCTCCAGCGAGCTAACCAATACCCAGCAACATAACAATTATTAACACTTCCAAAACACTAAAGCAGTAAAGATGGAAATGAAAACGTGCATCGTGAGGCACTGACCTGTAGAACTGAAACTGGAGCAGGAAAGCAACAAAACAAGCAGAACAGCAAAGCTGCTAGGCTTAACGAGTCCAAACGCTGTAGAAGAAAGAGATCCCATTTCTTGATACAGATTTTGTTATTGGATCTGCTGTTTTAAGCACTAGCTTGGCTCAAGATCTGCGGAGAGGTTCTTTCCGTGAGAGAGAGAGAGAAGCTGGAAATGGAGGCTGGCCTCTTCTGTTTCACATGGCGAGTGGCTTTTCTGAGCTTTTAAAGTGTACTTAATAAAGTCACCCAAATCACTGTTTCGCTAAGACATCTGTTTAATGTGATACAGCTCTCGTTGTCGGTCGCTAACGGGTAATGTCACATTACTACTATACCCTTTGTTCATTTAATTAAAAAAAAAATGACGAAGTATTAGCATGTGAAAATTGTTAAAATATAGCAGCATTAGATTGATAAAAAAAAAAAAATTAACACTTAAAATAATGTGTATTGGACTCATCAAAAAAAATTTTATCATGTTTAAATAAAAATAAATAAATAAAATAAAAATATTCTTATTTAACTTTTTTTTATAATCAATCTACATTAATCAATAATCATATTTTTATAAAAAATTATTTAAACTTAAAATTTTTATTAAATTTAAAAAAAAAATTTGTTGAGTTCAATACTAATACTCTAAGATTATATAAATTAAATTTATAAATTAAATTTCTGTTTATAAATTTACTAAATTTATAATATATTAATGATTTTATAATTTAACTTATCATATTAAATTAATTTAAACTCTATAAATATGTAATAATTATAAATGCCAGTGGTTAGGGACATTTTTGGAATGAAAGAGCAGAATTTGACTCAATCCTAGACATCACGTTGTAAGTTGAAAGACAGAATATTCAAAAGAAAATTTTTCGTTATTATTTTTTTCATTATATTCTACAGATTATAGATAATTTTTTTAATATGTAATAATATAGAAAAGATGAATAGAAAATTTTAATTTAACTAATAAAAATAAAATAGAAAATAAATATAATATAATGTATCGTACATAATATATATGAAAATGTTGACAGCATTTACATTAAAGTTATCAAAATTTTCTTTTAAATTTGTATTTTTCATACACATTAAAAAAATTTAATCATATTTAATCAAAAATAAAAAAAAAATATTATGAAAAAAAAATTAGAAAGTACTTTTTATTTTTAAAAATAAATAAAGTCAAATTTGGATGAAAGAAATTTAAATGATTCTATTTATTTTTAAAAATAAAAAGTACTTTCTAATTTTTTTTTCATAATATATATTTTTTTTGATTAAATATAATTAAATTTTTTTAATATATATATAAAAAGTACAAATTTTTAAAAAAAAATTAATAACTCCACTATGAATGCTCTAAGAATCAAATTTCTGTTTAAAAATAAAGGAAAAATCATCTAAAAATGACCGCGTCAACTGACAGGACAAGCCGTGGGCCACAAGGCATCCTAGTGCTGTCGGTGGAGAGAGATGATTCAATACCTCATTTCTGCGCCTGTATTGAGAGTGATGTTGTTTGGTTTCTTTACAATGTTGTTCAAAATTTTGAGAAACGTTACTTTTTTGTTTTTTCTTTTTGAGAACGGAGAAACGTTACTATGTTTAATTTGCTCATTCATTTTAATCGCTTATATATTTAATATTTTTTAGATTTTTTATTTAATAATTAAAAAACAATTATTAATAGATTAATATTTTTGTATTTTTTAAAAATATTTAAATAGTAGTTGAAATAAAAAATAAAAATTAGATTAGGAGACACAACAAATAAACAAATTAAAAAAACATAATAACACTCCTCCAAAATCTTTTATATGTGTGGGGACCGATGTGCATTGATGGCGTGTATCGATTATATTTTTTATTTATTTATCAAATATTAAAAAAATACAACATACACCATGGGTCCATACAATCAATTCACTATTATACTACTCTTACAGTCGCTACCATATTATATCATTTACGCCCAATTATATGGGCCTTCTTTCGCACCAAATTTTCGTAATAATTATTTTTGTTGTGTTCTTTTATTGATGGGATATCCAAGTATTCTATTGCATACGCTTGTTATTCATGGACTCCGAATCTACCACGCAAAGTATACCCTATTATATATGGAAAATGCTATTATGTAGCTTCATTTTGTCTATTTATTTTGATTATTTATATATTTAATTTTTGTTTTATTTTTTATTTCTTATGTTTTTGCTTAATTCTTAAAGAAATAACTATTAGAATATTTTATTTATTTAAATTTTTTTAAAATGTTTAAATATACTTAAAATAAAAAATAAAAAATAAAAAAAATAATGTAAAAATTGTATTACAAGACACCCCAAATGAATAAATTAAGGAAACAGTTGCACCACCCACTGTATTTTAATTTTTCACGAGCGTGATTTGTCAGAAAGAAAAAATCTATTCAATCTCTAATAATTCACATAATTTTTATACAGTATATTTTATTTTATTTTATTTTTAATCAAATATGTAATATATAAATAAAAATTTAAATTAGTTCAAAAGGGAAAAAATTCAAAATTAAAATATTAAAAAATTAAAAAAAATAATAATAATGTATGAAAATTGATAAGTTGTGAATAAGTCCTTTTTGGCGAAAAGCTTTTTCTTTTCCTGATGCTAAGGCATAAGTTGAGCTTATTCTTAGATATTTTTTAAAAATATTATTTAAATATAAAATAATTTTTAATTTTAAAATATTTAAGATATTTAAAAGAGTTTCAAATAAAATAAAAACGCAATACAGATTCTTAAATTTTAAAAATAATAATATTCAAATAATTTTATAATCTTTTTATTTTATCTTTTTCTCATGTTTTAAGATCTTACAAAATATTTTTAAAAAAATATTTCATTATTATTTATTAACAATTTTATTACTATTTATATATTTTTTTAAATATTGAAGCGTACAAACGAGCCAAAAATTTCTTTTTTATTCCTTGAATAAATATTTTGTTACGAAAACAAATAATATAGGCTGCAGCCTAAAGACACACTGAAGAAATCCTAAAAAAATAAAAAAATATAAATGATGTGCTGGACTGCTGGTGTGATGCTACACAGGAGCTGCAACTTAGCACATCTTTTACGAAAAATGTTGATATTTCCGTATATACTATTGTGTGCGATGCACACTATGCATGACTCCCGAGGCAGACATTTATTTTGGAAATAATTGACATGAGTATATATATAAGGGGATGCAGCCCTTGTGCTGCAGCAGTCTAGTATACCTTGTTTTTTTTCTTCAAAAATAATTGGGAGTAGCCCAGTATACTAACTTTTCTTTTTTCAAAAATAATTGTGCTGCAGCAGCCCAGTATATATATGAGGTGAGCAATGTTAGGGAGCCGTGCAGTGTACACGGCTCCCTAACACTGCTCTCTTTTCTTTTCTTTTATTTTTTTCTCTTAAAAAATAGGGGCTGCAGCCCCCTGAGCCCCTGTATGCCGCAGGGACTACAGCCAATATTTTGGATTATACATTCATTTCTTTGTCCTATTTTTTTCTTTTTTCATTGATCCAAGTCAAGTTGGAGTACAAGTTAATTAACAAGCTAACATCGCGGAAGAAAACAATAAAAAAAAAAAAAAAAAAACTAACATACATCACCAGCATACAAGTCTTCGTCTTGCCCTAAGGGATCAAACAAAAAAGAAATGGCTTTCTTTGTAAGACAAATATCATATATTAACATATTCCACATATAATAAAGTACGGATCACGGTGATAGGTTCGGCTCAATAGGTTAGGAAGCTTAAGGTTAAAATTTTGATTAAGATTTATTTTTAAGTAAAATTAAATAAAATTATTTTTATCTTAAGGTTTATCTTAGATTTTTATTTGAAAATAAATCATATCAATTGCTAAATAAATTACTATTTAAAATTTTATATTACCTTTTTAACTAATATTTTTAATTAATAATGACATATATAATATCTATTTGATATTTTTGATATTCTTTTATTAAGTTAATTAATATTTTTAATTAAATATTTTTTTAAAAATATTTACTTCAGATTTTTTTTGGAAGAGCCTTCTTCCATCACCGGGTTTTAGGCAATTGTCTAAATAATCTAATGGAACGGCACAAACATTATATTATTTGTTGATATAACAAATGTTGCATCCTTCAATAGATTGACACCAACATTATATAATGAAAAATGCTTTATTTAAATAGATTTTATAAAAATAAGTTTATAAACTGAGTAATTTGATATAATTATTTATTTTATTCTAAAAATAATTTTATAATATAATACACCACATCATCAAATCATCTCAATTTATGAAAATAAAGTAGTGAAATTGATAAAGATAACAGAGATTCGCCCATTTATTCCATTTCATGAGAGTTGATAAAAATAAATAAATTAATATATTCATTTCAAAATTTGGACCAGCTCTAATAAGAATTTTATATTCTCAATGTGTTCGCCTCAACAAGATGTTAATACAAAAAGAATAACTTCAAATCAGATATAGTGTAAATAATGGATTTATACTCTTCAATCATCCGATGACATATCATCGTTCTAAGAAGATTACAATAGAACCAGCCATAGGTGGTTATCCCATAATGTTGTCATCATCTTAGTAAACAGACACCAATAATATTATAATTAATGAAAAATATTTTGTCTACAAAGAAATTGTATAAAAATAAATTTATAAATTAATTTAATTTATATAATCATCTATATTATTCTAAAAAATAATTTTAGAATTTGAGGTAACAAGTCGTAAAATTATCTCGATTTATGAAGTTAGGGTGAAATTGATCAAGATAAAAGAGATTGACTAATTGAGAGTTAATAAAGATAAATAAACTAATATATTCATTTCAAAATTTGGACCAGTTCTAATAAAAATATATATTCTCAATATTTTCAACACAAAATATTTTAATACAAAGAGAATAACTTCAAATCGAATATGATGTGAAAATAGGATTTATACTCTTTAATTTTTAGATGACACATCATCATTTTCAAATAATTACATAGAACTAACCCTAGGTGGTTATCACATACAAATTCCGGCACTATAATCATTAACTTATAATTTGTGTCTAGATTGTTATGTTGGTTGTCAATAAGGGAGAGAGACAAGATTTTTTAATAAAAAACTCGAAATAGTTAATATAAAAATTAAAATAATTTTTTTGGATGAAGACTTTAATTGTTTTTTTTTTTTTTTGAGAAATAATCTACTTTCATTTCAATCAAGAAATATGAAGTTTACAATGTGACCTATTACAAGTTAACTAAAATTAGTTGAACACATATAACTCCTAATTATCTCAAACTAACTAAGAGACCAATTACTATCTTTAAATGAGGCGTTTATTAAATTTTTCTTCTAAAAAATGAGAAAATTATAACTCCATAGACATAAAGTCCGAGAGACTATTTCTCAAATATTAAATTTTTTTTTATTCAAACAATAATTACAAAATCTAACAACCAACAACACAGTCACAAAAACATAAACAAATAAACACAGAAAGGCTGTCTGTGGTGGCGCGTAGACACCACGTACCACACTAGGAGTGAAAACCACCCATTGGAGAAGCGCAGTTATCACAGATCCACCTTGAAATGCCACTGGCAAAAGGGATCTGCCATGAATAGAGGCGTTGAAGCCAATCAACCTCCACGCGTTTGGAGCACGTGCCACTCCGTTCAACAAAAGTTCCCGACAACAACACGATCGACGGACATAGAGAACGGCGGCAAGGCGCGTGTTGGCCTTACGGCATCCGACACCTCCGAACCTGCATCAGCCACCAAAATACCCAAAAATTCTGAAAACCACCAGTAACTCAATTCAAAACGACGATGTCTAGAGAGAAAATCAGAAGGAAAAGAAGAATAAAAGAAAGAAATGGATGAGAAGTAGAGCCGGAACTCCGCCCTCCTCACCAACATTGGAAAACCTAATCTACGACTGATAGAAAGGGTTTTTCGCCCTTATCACAAGAGAGAGAGAGAGAAATAAGATTGTTGATAACCCTTTCCGTCCGTCTTTAATTGATTTAATCTTTATATGTAAATAAAATAAAATTTAAAAGTTACAACAGTTCATAATGAAACATTATTTTTAAAATAATTACTGTTCTAAAAACATAACACTTAAAGTTTATGACGGAGAGAGACCTAGAGAGAGACAGAGTTTTACGATAAAGAAATTCAAAATAGTTTATAGGTTGGTTTATTTTAACGAAACAATAAAAAGATTGAAATAGTATTTTTGGATAGAGTTTTAAATTGATTTATATCTTTATATGTAATAAAATAAATGAAATTTAAAATTTACAACAAATATTGTTTTTAAAAAGATTATCACTCCATAAACATAATATTTTAATATTTTATTTTTTATTTTAATTATTGCTAATATAATATATTTTTATGGATAGAATGCGAGGTTGCAATCATATGATTCCATTTTTATATATGGTAATAGATGTAGTGTAATTAACCCAGCTAGAGATTGCATGGATTTGACGCTAGAAAGTGTCATGCATACCGTGATTTTGATCCATTTTGAGGTCAAACGTCCAGAAAATTGGGGCAGTGGATTTATATGGCCTTGTCCTCGAAAGGGAAGATCCACGACATGAGCACTGTAAACTTTATTTTCCTCTATTTGTTTTCAACACTTTAGGTTCTTTTCCATGCGTTCGTTGCCCAAGTTGCTTCAGGTTTTTTTTTTTTTAAGAAAAATAAAAAAGAGAGAGAGAGATGGAGTCACATGTTTATAAGTGACATTTTTCTCAAATTTATTAATAGTCCTCACTTATTTCAAAAAAATATCATTATAACAAGCAAGACCTAACCAAAACATTAAAACTACTTAAACCAATAAACCAACCAAGGAAATCCACAAAATAAAGAAATTAAAATCTAATAAAAGAATACCATTTCTTTCAATCCGAAGGATATCTCTTAAAATTCTAAGAACTAAACTCCAATCCTTATATTTGCACATCAAACCTGCTTCTCCTTGCCTAACCAAAAATTCTACAACTTGATTTGCTTTCCTATACTGGTGTCAAATAGTGAAATGCCCGACACCTTGTAGTTCCTTAAGGTTGCTTCCCAAGAAATCTACAGCTTGATTTGCTTCCCAAGTTGCTTAAGGTTGTTCAGATAGGAAGGGATTAAAACAAAAAATAAAAAACCAAAAACCAAAAAAACAAAAGAAATCCTATTTTTTAGCGTTTGTGTTGGTTTGGATTCATCTTATAAAAGTTGTTTTTAGTTGTTGATTTCATCTCAATTCATTTTAAATCAATCCACTACAAGAAAATGTAGTTTTTTCGGCAATTTTATAGGCGTCGAGAAAGAATTCGCTAGGTAAGATTAATATTTGCGGTGAATTTTACACCGCTGCAAATCTATAATGTATCAATGACTAATTGATTTATTGTAGTGATTTTAGTTAATATTGCGGCGATTTAATGCGCCGCAATAGGTCTTCTCATTTTTACGGCAAATTAAGTTGCCGTTATAGCCGAAGTTTCGAAAATTATACTTTTGTAGCTAATGTTTTTGCCGCAACAATCCTTTTAATAAACCCACGCGCGAAACCTCAGCGCTCTTATTTTCTTTTCCCCCCACCTACCATTTCCCTCTTATTTTTCCCGCACCCAGCATTTTCCCTCCCTCCCATGAAAACCTTGGTCTGCAAAGAACTTCACGGGAGTTGATGCCGGATTCATTACCGATTTCAAGCTTCATCATTACATAAACCTACCGACAACGTACAGGTGCCACCAGCTCACTGGCGATACCCTAAAATCCATTTGCACATGGAACTTTGCTTCTCATTCTCGAGTCTTTTAGGTAACCAAAACTTTCTCTCAATTATTTTATTAGGAACGATGATTTATAGTAGAAAATACTTGTTTTTTGTTTCCTAATCACAGACAGTATTACTGTTTCGTAGCTTGGAGAGATTGGATTTTGAGGAATCCGGGACTGAGATTTGGGTATCGCTCCCCCATCTACGCCTTCTGTACAATGCTCTGCTGCTCTTGTGGTAAGACCTCTACCTGATTTTGAACACTCAATCCTGTGGGGATAAGCTAGGGCTTTTGATTTACTACATATAAACATGCTTTAGGTTAGGGGTTTTGCTTAAACATGGTTTCAAGTTTATTTTCTGCTTGATTTACTAGATATCTCTGCTTGTTTAAACATGCTTGAAGTTTATTTTATACAATGTGGTATTTTGGATTTTGATTGGGAGAAAAATTATGATCTTGCATGGGTTTAATTAGATGTGTTGTTTATTGATGGGTCAACTATTAGCATGCATAATTACTTCGATTCACTTAGCATTATCCTATATATATATATATATATATATACTTATATACCATTGAAATAAATGGAAACTATTTATATATATATACATCCATATATATATATATGTATGTATATATATAAACAATTGTTATAGCCAGGTCAGCTGGACCCAAATGAGAGGACAAATATTGTATTGTTAATCTCCTAACTCACACTGACCAAGAAGTATGTTCATATGTTGGTAAATTACTATGTTAAGAACTTGGGAATGTATAAACCTGATAACACTTTATAGCCCAAACAAAAGTTAGGAAAGGACTGGTCTTGAAGGGGTGAAGGCTCAAGAGGGGATGAAACAAGGAAGTAAGGTTGCAAGAATTAGAGGCACCAGTCATTTTTTTAATCAACATTGAGCCAAAATGATATTTTCTTTATCATGTGGTTAGTCATGTAGGTTACAACTCCAGAGCACGTACGTACGAGCTTGATATCATTTTAAATAATCAATTATCTCAAGAACTTTGTGTTCTACAAAAAGAAATGAAATAGATTGAGAGAGAGAGACCTGGCCCCTGGGTATTTGTGGCTATAATAATCCCACATACTTAATCATTTGCCATACTCAGAAGTTGCAGCTTCATACTGCATGGAACTGAAATACAAATTGGGGCATGCATACGTATATGCATGAATATTCTTGAGATCTCAGGGAATTAACTTGAATGTACAAAAACTCAAAATATAAATGATATGAACATATATTTTACATAGAAAACCTGTTGCTGCATACTACTGCCTTTACCTCCTAAAACTCCTGTTCAAACTTGGGCTGATTCATGGGGCTTTTATTTTCTTTCTTTCTTTTGGTGGCTAAGGTTTGCAATTTACCTCTATTTAAATCTCTTTGGCACTTTTTTTCCCTTTTTTGACATAAATTGGTAAGTGAGGCAAAACAGAGTTTGAAAACCTTACCTATCAGTGATCATATTTAGTGCATATCTACCACAGCCTGAGACGTCATGGCGTGGATGTGAGCCCGCGAAGTTAACTGAGTTTGAGAAACTACGCAAACATGTAGGGTGCCTTTAAAGATAAATCCTGGGGAAACGGCTCCATGCTGTGAGAATGCATCCATGTTTATTGCTCGTAAAACATGGATAGTTAAACAACATTGTGATATGAGCTACCCACGATGGAATGATGTACCCCAACCAATGAAGGATCAGTTAATCGACCGGATTTGAGTTAGACTTTTATGATGACATTGGTAGTACTATTGGTTTTACACAATGGAAATGATGGGTTTGGTGATTGCCTATAACGGTATTTTTTCGACGTGCAGGGTGATTTTGAATTAGAATGAGAGCTAGAGAACCATCGCCTGACAGTGACTAAACAGCTAAGGAAGCGCTTTAGTGCATTCCACCAGGAACTGCATAAGATTTATACCTCATTCTCAAACAACAATGAAGCTTTGGTGACTAGGTGTAGTTTGGTCACCCCCATGGTCTGGGTCAAGCTTTGCATGAGATGGAGCAGCGAGCACTTCAAAGTATATGCCTTGTTAGTTTCTTCAATCCAAACTGACGGTGTATTTGAACAAAATTCTAAGTATCTAAGTCTTTGGTGTTTTATAACTTTGATAAGTTTTCATAATGTATGTTTGCCATGCCAGAAAATATCAAAGCAGAATTAAGAGAACAGAAAAAAGCAAAAAATAAGCCACACATCCGGTCGTAAATCATTTGTTAGGAAATTGGCAGAAAAGGTAGAAACTTTAAACATTTTGTTTCCCTATTTGACCTACACATCGTCCTATGTCACTTAATTTACATAACAAATAGAGGATATAATAATATTTTTCTTTCCTTATTTCACTCAAAGTGTTTAGAGCCCAAATGAAGTAGCTAATAGGTTTGACCTTTTTTGTTTGCTTGAACATGTACATTTATAATACACATTGCAACACATGTAGCGTGATGATGGGGAAACTATGGTGGACTTCTATAAGGCTACCCACTGGTCCGTGAAGAATAACTCTTTTGTCACAGAAGCTACTGAAGAAAATTATGTGAGTAACATTCTCGAACTCCATTAAACACTTTTATTTACCATTTTTTCAAGCTGGTTCTGTATGTATGATCAATGCAATTGACATAATTTTTTGAATACCTTAGATTGTAAGTAATCTGTTCATTATATCCTATTGCAGAATAAAATGGTTGGACAACTCGAGACTCTAGAACCGGAGCAATGGACACATGAAGTAGCCGCAGAAGTCTTTAGGGAGGTACTTGGTCATAGACCTGGTTACGCAAGGGGACTGGGAGAGATGGTGATCCTAGAGTCTACAAGACAGCGTGACCAAGCTAGGGAGAAATAGTACTTGGCTTCAATTGAGAAGCATAAGCAAGTAGCTGAAGCTTCCACCCATGAGTTGGAGAATGTTAAGGCAAAGTTAGCTGCAATAGAGTAAAGACAAGAAGAAACCGACCGACTAACGTGAGAGTTGTTAGGACAGTGTTCGTCCATCGTTGCGTCTCGTCAAGAGATGTAGTGAGCTGGTGTTAAAGAAATAATCATATTTTGAGAAAAAAAATTTGTGAGGTCTTTGGGTGTATTTTTTGTGTAGTTTTGACATATTATTGACAATACAGCTATAGATATCTGTATATACAACAATGAGAGGCTAGGACTGATATATTTTTTGTGGGGGTGACGATGGTTGTAAGAAGCAGTTTTTTGGCCATTCCCAGGAGTATTGTCTCAATAGAAGGTAATATCAGAAATATAAGTATCTAAGTTTTGCGCATGTTTTCTATAGTAATCCAAATTTCAAATGTTTGAATCTGAGTTTTCTGTTTTGTAGTTTGATGAGATTTTTTGATTGGATAATTCTACTACTTATCATGTTAGAGATTCAGGTACGTGCTGGATGTTAGTTGCAAACTTTTCTATTGAAATAAGTTTCCAAACCAGGCCATTTTAGTTTCCAAGCACTTTTTATATTTTTTTGTGTATGTGCATGCTTCTTTGTTGGTTTCTGGAAGTAGTTTTAGACTTTAATATAATAGTAAATGTGATACATAGGTCACAATGGTTTTGCTAGTCTTCAGAAAAGATTCAGATTGGAAAAATTATGTACCATGCAAACTTTGAATCAGAAAAAATAGCCCAAAGGACATAGAGAGTCACTAGTGCTGGAAAATGTTTCTTTACCCTCTTTATATTGTTATTAAATAGAGTATTTCAATCTATTCTTGTGTTTGAAAGATGGTCTGGACTGTTTTGATGGTGGTATGGACTGTTTTGATGGTGGTATCTACTGATCTAGTAGTTTTTATAAGTGGGGCTAATTATTAGTATTTTTTATAGTTGCTAAGGCTAATTATCTCATTTTGTTGTTGAATAATATTTTTTTTTGTACGTTTGAGAGTGAAAATATGTGAGATCATGTTGAAAAGTGCAGGAAAATTTCGAGAATAAGCTTAGTGGAGAAATTTGTTCATTCATTATTTTGTAGTAATGAAAAATAAGTTTGCATCTACATTAATAAACTCTTTCCTACAACATTCATTTTAGTGCTGCAGGTGGTGCAGTATACTGTGCAATTGCATCTCTCCGACTAATGGGATTTATTGGAGATGATCTTCTATCCAATAGTTCGACATCTTCAATCGTAAATGTGCCATTGCTGCTAGATACATTATTGCAGGTATTGTTTTCCTCATCTAATCATAAAAGTTTGTAAATATACCTTTAAATTTAAAGAAATGACAGTAAGGAGCAAACATAAAGGTCATTATGACTTGAAAAGTTTGTGGAGTGAATGAAATGTTTGAAACATTTCTTATAGCTTTTGGTATAGACAAAATGTATTGGTTGCTATTATTTTTGCTGCCAGCCAATATTTGAGGGAAATATTGGGGTTTATTGGCTTAGAGTTTTTGTGTAGAAGGGGCTGGAAAAATAGGTTGAGTTATGGTAACAGTATTGAGTAATATGATCAATATGTTCAGAGCTTGAAAATCGTCTAGAAAATGAAGAAAATGTTATCCAATTCATCTTTCATGGCTGGGAATGGTATTTTGGAATTGTAGCTGATCTGGCTTGGTGGGTTTGCAAGCTTATAATAGATGGGCTATGCCAAAGTTTGTATGCTACAAAGTTTAGAATTCTAATACATGCATGGGCTATTGTATTGCTATCAATAAAAGTTTTTGCTATCAATGCCTATTTTCATATTTTTACACACTTTAGATATTTCTAGTTATCCATAGCATATTAATATGGGCAAAAAAGTGACTTATGTAATACAATATGCTTTGGCTCTGG
This sequence comes from Platycarya longipes, assembly GCA_036559045.1. Classification (NCBI taxonomy): domain Eukaryota; kingdom Viridiplantae; phylum Streptophyta; class Magnoliopsida; order Fagales; family Juglandaceae; genus Platycarya; species Platycarya longipes. Next base: position 25,891,346 of record CM071800.1, on the reverse strand, counting down.
TATGTGTGGCATTGTTGTTTTCTATAATTTATTACGTCAATCAGTTGTGCATTTAAATTATAGAATATTTCTATGTTTCTTCTTTTGAATAGTTTGGTGCACAAATGGTAAAATTGTTTAAGAGATCTTAAAGGAGTCTCTTTATAAATAGTTGACCCCCATTTCATTAGGTTGAGTTTACTAGTTGGTATTATGCATGACGACAATCAATGATTCAGCAGTTCCAGATTTTTTAGTTGATAATACATAAATTCATATGATTTATACATTTATATGAAATTTTCAGTTACTTGTTGAGATGCTTTGAATATTTGGTATTGGAGCAATGCATAATAGAGCTAGATGCACTGCAAACACTACGTACTTGACCTTCTCACCTCAAGCAAGATGCGTTGGTGAAATGGCGGGCCAAGAAGATTATAATATTAATATTTTTTTGCCGCAAATACTAATGGGCCTGATTCTATAAAACACTAGCTGTTCTCTTATGTAGTACTTAATTGCCTCAATTAATGCACCTAGGCTAGTGTATTATTGGATGACTAGCACTTATGGTTTCATATAGATGAAAATAAACTTAATCAAAAATTGAAAATTATTGGATAATTAGTGTACTATTGGATGATTGGTATTTTTGGTATATGGTTTCATATATATTGGATGATTAGTATTTTTGGTTGAATCAAAAAATTAAAATTATTGCTTGTGTATATTTGGAAATGTTGTTAACAAACTCTAGGAAACCTCCCAAGTCAAATATTGGTTATGTACATGTTGTGAATCTAGATTTCTTAGGAGAAATTACGTTTGTAATATGATAAACTGTCGAAAGAATTCAACTAGAAATCTATTTTCCCATGCTTTTCTTGGTTAACAGCCAAGCTACACTCATTAAGTAAGACTATTGGTCTTGCTAAAGAGAAGAGTCTTTAAGCTACCTAAACAAAGATAGCCTAAAGCGGGGCGAAAAAAAGGAAAGAATCTTTTATGACAAATTTGATCCGATGACTGTTCTCCAAAAAAGCCAGCGATTTTACAGGCACAAGAATTCCAAAATAAATGGTAGATACATTAGCAACGAAATCAAAATCGCTGCAAATAACGTTTGCGTACAGATTTTTTAGTGAATTAAAATGCAAAAAATCGCTTCAAAATATATATTCTGGCGTTATTTTATCGCTGCAAATAAAGATGCTAAGCTAAAATAATAATTTGAGATGAAATAAATCGCCGCAACAACGATCTGGGACAAGCAGAATCAACTTATTTGCGGTGAATAACTTATTTTTCCAGTGCCACATTTTGCTGCTAAATAGTATTCGCAGCATTTGGTTTGTTATTGTCGAACCAATTTCCAGCGCCTATTGTTATTATTTACAGTGAATTATTTCGTTGCTAATATTCTATTATTTGCAGCGATTTGACGTTTTTGCTGCAAATGATTATAAGTAACTTTTCGATACCGTCGAATAGCCAATGCCTGTAAATCGCTGCAAATTATCATTTACGGCGATTTTAGGTACTATTAGCGACGATTTAAGGCGCTGGAAAAGACGACTTTTGCTGTAGTGATCATTGATAGACTTACTATTTTTGTCTATAAGTGATCCCCTCTCAACCTTATTAATAGTCCTTACTTATCTCAAAGGAATACTGTTATAACAAGTAAGACCCAACCAAAACATTAAAACTAATTAAACCAATAAACCAACCAAGGAAATCCATAAAATAAAGAACTTAAAATCTAATAAAATAAAGACCATTTCTTTCAATCCGAAGAATACCTCTTAAAATTTGAGGAACTAAACTCCAATCCTTATATTTGCACATCAAACCAGCTTTTCCTTGCCTAACCAAAAAATTTGCAGCTTGGTTTGCTTTCCTTTACTAGTGTCGAATTGTGAAATGGTTGACACCTTGTAGTTCCTTAAGGTTGCTTCCCAAAAAATCCACAGCTTGATTTGCTTCCTAAGTTGCTTAAGGTTGTTCAAATAACTATTAGAGAGTAGGAAGGGATTACAACTAAAAAACAAAAAACCAAAAGAACAAAAGAAATCATGTTTTTCAACATTTGTGTTGGTTTGGATTCATCTTATATAAGTTGTGTTTAGTTATTGAACTCATTGCAATTCATTTTAAATCAATCATTGATAGACTTACTAATTTTTCAACTTCTCATAAAAAAAATTAAACTCATCTCCACCTATTTCATACATTTAACCTACAAAATTAAAATCATATCAATCTAAAAAAATTAAACATGTCTCAAAAGGTCAACCAAAATACTATTATTTACTACTCAATTCATTTTAACATCTTGCCCAATTTTGATGTTGAGTTGAGTTGAGTTGATATAAGTTAAATTTTATATGAATATTAGTGAGTTGAGATGATAGAGCGAGTTTTGTAAAGCTCATCTAAGATAAGTTTGGATATTGAAGTTGAAAAAAATTATAAATTCTTCGTATAAAAAGGTGCTGAGTTGAAAAAGATTATAAATTCTACATATAAAGAGATTTTGAATTAACATAAATTTAAGAATTATATATTTAAATACTAGATTTAATTTGAAATTAGACTAAATTAAATTGTCTAATTTTCAAACGGTGTTTAGCCTACGATTTCAAATATTCCATTATCCTGTGGAATAATCACCTAAGGTTTCGTTCTATTACAATTCTTTTAGAATGGTGACATGTCATCCAATTATAGAGGGTGTATATACCGTATCCGATTCTAACCTCTTCCTAATACAGAATTTGGAATTGCATGAAGTAAGTGATTTGTAATACGATTTGAATAAAAATGATATATGTAGTCATTTTTATATATTTTACAAATATAATAGATTGATTATTATTTTGATTAATCAAGTCAATAAAATATACAAAAAAATATATATACAATGATTGTATAGAATAGAATTCTAATTGGAATGCAGTCTAGCTTACGGTAAGCAATTAAGCAGATAGAAAGACTTTCATCTGAATGCTGACGTGTCAATTATTTGCTTACAGCTGTATTCTAGTTTTTTAATTTTGTCCGTGTTAGCTGTGCATGAAATTATTTTCAATCATGTATTTTAAAATTTAACATCTGATGGGGACAAGCGAACTATTGTCAAACATTTTTAAAGACCTTTGGTTTGTCCATTAAAAAAAAAACAAATACCTTTGATTTGCAATAAAGCACTCGTGTTTTCCTTAATATGAATATGCCCTTTGGTCATTTCTTATAAGTCGAGTATTATTTTCATTGTGGTGTTTGGTTTGTAATTCCTTGGCTTCTTGATGTTGAACTATTTAATTGCATGCGTATAAAAATTATATATGTTTGGTAAGGCATGATCTCAAATCGTTTCTTGTTTGTTCTTTGAGATAAAAATAAAAAAAAAAAAGAGAGAGAGAGAAGATTATTTTCTAGACACTTAGCAATTTGAGTAATGAGATTAAATGAAATAGTTTTAAATGAAAGTTGAAAGATAAATAAAATATTAATGTAATATTATTTTTTTAATATTCTTATTGTTTTGGAATTTAAAAAATTGAATTATTTATTATATTTTATCTGAAGATTTGAAAAAATTATAATAATAAAATGAGATGAGATAAAACACTTTCACTGATTACAAACTTTAATAATTTTATTACCAAACCAAGAGGAAAAAGTCATTTATGCACACTTCCAACACAAAATTTATGTTTGTTAATCTTTAATTCATAGTTTGTAAAGATACGGGGAAATGAATGTATACATTTTTATTTAGAAAAGTTTATTTATTATTTCAACACTATATATAAACAGGTGATTTGTCATTTTTTACCTTATATTTAAACACACATACATTGATATATAAATAAGTGTGTTTAAATAGTATTTATGCTGTATATATTAATTTACAAATAATTTATTTGAAAATATTTATACCACTTAATATTCACGTGTCATATTTTGATTTGGAAAATAAATTTTAAAATTTAAATCTTACAAATCAAATTATGTAAAATTATTATATCGATTTAAATGTTTTTTTTTTTGTTCCATTCAATATAAGTGAACAACTTTAAGAGATTATGGGAATTAGTATACTTTTCAGCTTTTATCAAGAATAAAGAAAAAGGAAAACATATGAACTTCAAAGTACAATAAATAGATTCATTTGCAGCTCTCGAATACCCAACCCAGGCAAAAACATCTGCTTATAGCCAGGATTTCCCATTCACCAGGTGGAAGGGGTTTGGAGCTTCGGCTCCACCACCTCTTCCTAGCCATAACCGCTTTTTAGTCTTCTCCTTTCCCATATTTTCGACTTTTCCTACTTTTCTTCCTAAGTTTTTTTCTTCGTAGTATAGAAATATGCCAAACTTCTACTTTCCAGTGACCTCTGACCAACACATGCCTCCTGCCTCACACATGGCTTATGCCGCATGTAAGCTCCATGAGCTGCCACGTCTTGGAGTAGCTTATGCAGCCACACGCAGCGCCTCCAACTTCAGATACATCAGATCTTTTAGGATCTGACTCTTCATTCCACTCTTAGGATGGGGCGTGGCCTACACTTGCCACCACCACCTGAGTTGGTCCTTCGGCAGCGTTTTGACACATTTTCAGGTTACTATCCTATGTTTCCATTTTTCTAAACCGAGGATCAAGGAAAAGTGGGTGTGAAAGACTCTTCCAGGTAGTCTAGACCGACAAGATGCGCAACACACCCCTCTTTACTGTGACTTTTTGTTGCAGTAGCTTAGTCAGTTTTTTAGACTATTAAAATGCTTCATGTGGCGTGCCCTAGTGGAAAATGGGTGAGAGTCATATTTTTGGCTCCAAAACCCTTTTTCTTTTTTAGTGATATATCTGTTAGTTTGGGGGTGACTGTAAGGGACTCCCACCTAACTAGAACTTGTATCCAAGCCTTAAGAAAGTATTCTTAGGCATCTAACTAAAATAAATTTGTAAATGTGAGGAAGAATTTAAGATTGTAAAAATAAGAATAAAGCAAAAACATAGATGATGATGATAATAATAATAATAATAATAATAATAATATAACAATAGTAACAATAATAATAACAACTCCCTAGGTTGTCAGCCAAGGCCCAGACTGGGGACCTACTGTCAAGTATCATGAATACTTCGGGCGCCTAGGAGTTAGTAGTAGCATTGGCAGAATGTCAGATAAGTGGTCGACAGGGTGTCAAGGGCAATTCTGATACTTGAGTATCGGCGGTTGGATAAGCCCGAGCAATGCAGATGCATCAAACTTAAGGCATGCCATATTAAATGGAGACAATGCCGTATTAAATGGAAGAATAGATTGAGCATGGCATGACACAATGAGGGTATCAGGGATCGGGGTAATCAATTGTGGGGGACACTGCTTTACACTGCTTTTGGCAATAAATTAAGAACGAACATGGCAGGAGCATGGGCGACATCCCTACGATTTGGCTGACAGGTACATGCAACACCCCCTAATCTCCTTAGACAAGTATATAAATACCCAACTTTCTCTAATTATATTTTCCCTTACTCTCTACTACTTGAGATGCCATTATTCCCTATACTAATTTAAGCATCAGAGGTACCATAGCTCCCCCAAGCCCTCCACTCATCCTTAGTGGTTGTAAATTTAAGACAGAGCCTTGCAATGTGGAGTTTCCTAGGCCCGCAGAACATGGCATCAATAGTGACATTGTCTGTGGGATCTTTTTTCCTATAGTAGCATCCATTTCGCATGCCGACAACAACACATTTTCAAGCCTCACCACTCAAAGAACAACAATCAGAAGCAATGGAAGCAGCTAGAGCTAATGAGATGGTGGAAATAGTAAGAAAGTTCACGGAGGAGGTGGAGGCACTTCTCCGAGAGAACGCGCCCTGCGGTGTGGCAATGAAGATTTAGAAGGTGGCGATCATAGCCACCACTCAGAATCATGGCGGAACCTTGAAGTCGACACAATTGAGGAAGAAAGGCATCACATGCATGTCGAACTCTGAGAGCTTAGAGAGAAATATGTGGAGATGGCCAAGCATATGGGCAAGTCGCCTTCCATCGACCAATTGCTCAACGACATAGACATATCGTATAGCGTGAAGGTCATGGCGGTCTCTTTACACCCCAAATTCAAGGTCTCGCAAATCGAAACTTACGATAGGTCCAGGGACCCATAGATTATTTGGTGACATTCAAGGCCCACATGACCCTGCATAGGTTCATAGGACACATGACGTGCAGAGCCTTCCCTTTCACACTGAAAGGAGCCACGAGGGCATGGTTTAGGTCTTTGCCACCTGGTACAATTGCTAGCTTTGCCAAGTTGGCCTATCTCTTTCTGACACAGTTCAAGGCGAGCAGGAAGAGGAGACGTCCTGCCGCCAACGTCTTAACAGTGAAGCATTGGGCCGATGAGAGTTTGAATTTGTATCTTGGACGGTTCAACAAAGAGTGCATGATGACAATTGACCAGGATGAGAAGATCACTCTGGCTGCCCTGCTTGGGGGAATCTAGCCACGAACCCCATTCATGATTGAGAACGCACAGAAGATGCCCACATCATTGGGAGAGTTCATGGACGGGGACGATAGATTCATCAATGAGCAAGGCACTCTCATTGTCTGCCCCTCATAGGTCTGAGCTCGAGCGAGCATATAAAAGGTCGTGAGGTAGGGTAGCCACGCAAGCCAGGAAGGTGGAAAAAAGAAAGCACTTGAGACCAGGCGTAAGAATGAAGAGTTGTCTTGGGGGCAGCTTGGTCCTTACGTGCACTCCAGCATGGCCGTGAAGGGCGAGTAAGACTTGAGGTTGCAGAAGGAGCATTAGCAAGCTCCCAAGTATTGCACTTACCATTGAATAGATAGCCATTGGATCAAAGATTGCTTCATGAGGAAGCAAAAATTGGAAGAGTTGGAAGCTTTGACAGACCAACGGGGTGATGAGCGGCACACACGAAGGCCCGACGACTGCACTCGACATAGGCGAAGTGAAAGCCCAACTAGGTGCTAGGGAGAAAGCCGACCCTGAACAATCCCACAGTGTAGGAGCCCGCCAACGGGAAATGATTCCTGATTACGCCCAAAAAATAACGCGGTCGTTTGCAATATAGCTTTGGGATGTCGATTCCACAGGGAGATAGATTGAAAAATTGAGAAATAATAACGAAATTAACAAAAAGATTTAGATGAGTGCGAAAAGTAAATTTTAGAGTGTGACGTAAATTAAAACTAAATGAGTAATTTGAAAAGTATAAAAATGAGACGAAAAGTAGAGCATCGGGAATCCTTTGTATATAATCGGTATTTTAATTATTTTCGATTCATTAATAACTCAATTGAAAATTCTATGTCCAAATTTTCAATCGGAAGATAAAACATTAATAACTAGATTTAAATCAAATATAATCTTTCGAAAAATCATTCATCGCAATATAAGAACGAGAATTGTTATCGATATTAAGAAAATTCAACGTCAACAATATACTCGTAGAGCAATATTGCAGCAGAGAATTAAATTAATATAGATAACCAATTGAAGCAAACATAATCAAAGGATTATTGCATTTAATAGAAAAAGCATGACTGAATCTATAAATGAAATAAATTCTAAGATTATTTTGTGACGAAAACATTTATAATAAATTTTGAATGATTAAACAAAAGAGTTTAATATTTGAAGAACACATATATGAATAAAAAACAATTACAAATACCATCATATATACAAATTCATCCCTAGCTCTACTAGAAAATTAGTTACACATGTTGAAAATATGTAACAAAAATTCTCCAAGGGATAATATAGAAGAGCCAACCATTATTTTCTTCTCTCTTCTTTGGTTTTTCTTTTCTTTTCTCAAGCTCTCAAAACAATGTCTCTTCCAAGGCATCCAAGCACACTAACCATGGTCTTAGAACACACACCCCTCCCTTCTATTTATAAGTATCCTTCATGCAAGTTATCATGATAAAATTATCACAATTTCAACTTATTTTGCCATGTGTCATTCTTGAATCCAAGTGATTTGTAGTTTTCATTTTGATCATTTGTTTTCTCACTATCCATGAGCTGGATTTTGCTTGTAGGTTGAGTGTTTCAATTTTGCTTCCTTATCCATTAGTTGTCTTGTATGACTTAATATCTTGTAGTCAAACAATTTGTCTTAAAGAAACTTGAGTGCACTTCATCTTGCATATGAGTTGATCATTGAATTTCCAAGTTGGTGTAGGAGTGCTTGCTGGAAAATATTGTGATGACATTTGGATTTGATGCAAGTGGCTGAAGAATATTCAAGAACGTCAAGTGCAGGTGCGTCCACTTGATGGTCGATTTTGTCTTGGATCAAGCAGATATCTCTTAAAAAATAAAACATAAAAGTTATAGATATTTCTCTTGCGGTTCTATATCATCTTAAATCAGCTCAATCGGAGATTGGATGAGAGAATTATGCCCATATTACAAAAAGATGTCAGAATTGTCTAAAATTTCGCAATTATCTTCATTTACTCCTAATGCCTCTATTTGTGTCATAAATTAAAATATAAGAATAATGAGTATATTTAGACATCAAATAAGAATAAAATATTAAATATGAAGAGAGAAAAATATGGAATTTTATATTCTCATCAATATATTAAATCATGCTTATATCTATTTCAAGATAAATGACTATTAATTTTAATAACATGAGTTATATCCATTATTTTCTCATTTCTTTTAGCATTTAAATAGAGTATTTAGAGTGCATTTTTGTGCACTCATCACACCCCCAACTTACTCATTGCTACTCCCTAGCAATTTTCATGCAAAATGATGAGAAAGACCAAAGAAAATCACACATAGGGGCCATCAAGACACATTTTTCAAATTTGCATATCAAAACAATCCTAGAAATTCAATAACCCTTTCACAAGTAATTTTCATATAGCAATCCACAGAATGTGTATGTGTTCCAAACTATTTTTATTAAATCAGAGGTTCCAACACATACAACAGTAGGAATATCTTAAGCAAAAGGTTCAACTCCATAACTCATGGGTATATAAGTGTTTTTGTGCAAGGATTCTCTCTATGAAGTTGACAAAGATGTACATTTACTCTCATGGAAATTCAGGCAATTATATATATGTGATGACCCCAAAATTATCATGCCTTGCTTTTATTTATATATATATATATATATATATATACATATGGCTTAGTGACTTAGGCAAATTGGTGGCTAAAGCCTTAAGAAGATGGACTTAGGAGTTTTAGGGCCTTAAGGCCATGGCATTAGTTTTGGGCCTAAGTGAGGGAGAGACAAGCTCATAGGTCCATGAAAGGAAGCCCACTAGTCAACCCAAGCCCATGCTTGATGACACATGTCAAGATAGGAGAAGTTTAATAAGTTGAGTCAAGACTAGTAGTTGAGAGAGGAAAATGCTAGTAGGTAAGCTAGTTGACTAGTTGTTTTGTTGTAGAAAGAAAAGAGAAGACATGAGTGGAATCTTCCATCTTTTCCTACCTAGATAAGTGTGTGAGGTGTAGGATTTTGCCAAATTAGTCAACATGGAATCCTACCATATCTAGCAAAATGATGAGAAAAGGACTTGAAAAGATTTGGAGATGAGAAAGGAGGGAAGGGTTTCAGTGGGGGCTTGGCCGAATGGCCTTAGGGCTTTCTCACCTAAAACTTTTCCAAATCTAGATGAAAGAATATGTAGGGTTTGTGTAGGATTTGTGTAAGGTTGGATGAGACATGAGGTATAAGAAGAAATGACATGAGAAGTGAGTTGATGGATCAAAAAGTGGAAGAAAGGGAGATGAGGGTTTCGGGTATGCCTTAGCCGACTCCCCGTCCCCCCCTTATTTGACTTTCTTTTGCCACCAAATCTAGATGAAGATTTGTGTAAGAGTGACATGACAAGCTTGTGTGAGATGTGAGGTGATTGGTTGATGGAAATAGCATGTGACAAAATGGAAATGAGAGTGAGATGAAGAGAGGGTTCGGTGGAGGCTAGGGAATCCGAAACCCCCTTGGGTGTTTTCCCTAAAATGGGATTCTCAAATCCTTTTGAGTGACATGTGGGGGATTGTTGGGGAGACAAGAGAGAATGTGTGATGATGAAAAGGGGTTGGAACCCTAGAATGAGTGGCCGGCCATGAGAAGAGGAAGAAGGAGCACAATCTTCAAACCTAGGATAGGATAGATTGGGGTTGATGTGATCAAGTGATGGGAGTCACTCAAGGTTCTTTTAAGCCCATCACAAGTCACTCAAACCTAGGGGAATGAGTGGCCTAGAAGCTAGCAAAGTGCCTTGGCCGAATGGCCTAGTTTCCTCACCCTTTTGGCTTGCACATTTCGGATACACACACACACATCTCCCACTTTGCACCTCACGGCACACTCCTCATTTCCCTCCACTTTGTTTCACTTATTTTCACCACTTAGACACCTAAACACTCCAAACTAAGAGGGAGAATAAGATAGTGTTTGTGGAAGGAGGAGACGTCCAGAAGAGGTAAGTAACCTAGTTACTTTGAAATGAAACTTAGAAGCATGAGGAAGAATCTTATGTTCATGCTTTCAAGAAAACCTTCTCTTTTGAAAATGGTAGATTTTTAGCATGATCTAACTAAGCATTTCTTTTATTTTCAGAAATAATATAAGCTGGCTAGGAAGATTGGTAAGTATATCCTTACTTTGCCTTTAGCATTCTTTGTATATTTTGGAGTGAATGTGCTTGAATGTGTGTTTATGCATGTATATGCCTATATTGTCTGGTTACTTGCTTAGTAATGCCATGATGAAACTTTGTGGGTAGAGATGTTATTTTGAGTAGGATTCATGAGTAGAACCTATGATCTTTTTGGTTAAAGAGTTATGATATGAATGAGGGTCTTGATGGTTTGATGAGAAAAAGCATGTAAGCATGAAGATGTTGAGTTAGTTGAGTATTGGCGAGTATGGGATATATGCATGCATGTTATTTGAAGAAGCCTTTTGATTTTTGTTGTAAAAATCTTGCCTATAGAAATGCTATGCTTGGATGAATATGTATAAAGCATTGATGGGAAATAGTTATATTAATCTTGGAAGATATTGATGTTATGGTTGCTTGATGGTTACAATAATGCATGCTTGTGGAGTTATGTTTTGGAAGATTGTCTTGAAGTGGAAATCTTGAAGTTTTAATCCCTTGTTTATTTAAATATTCATATTTGGATACTTTGGAGAAATAGAAATATATATATATTGGGAGATTGACATGTATGGATTCGATTTCACGTAGAGTATTCAAGTAGGACCCTAGCTTTGAAGGGCTAAGAAATGAAAACACTAAACTTGAGAGCTATAGGTTTCGGGTTTGACCCCTTGTGAGGCTAGGAAATTATTTTAAATATTGAACTAAGGATAGATGGTGCTAGGAAGATCAATGGAAGAAGAGAACATCAATGGGAGACAAAAGTGGGTCTCGGCCCAAACCCTAGGGGTGGAGGACGAGCACCCCATTCACCTTAATGCACTTATTCGAGCATTTTAGCATAAGTATGAGGTTAGAGGAAGTAGGTTTTGGAGGAAAAACGACCAAATGTGTGTACTCGAGTTCGCCTCGAGTTTTGCATTCACAAAGTCGAAAGTTGCATGTCCCATGCATAAGCACGAAAACCCATGTTTTGAGTAAAGTATGTTTTTGAAAGAAATAAATTAAAGTTTTCAAAGAACCCCAAAGGCTGGGACGGGGAAGTGTCCCAGTGGAACTCTTTGTTCACTCTGGAGTGTTTAAATTGAGTGAAAACCCCTAGGTCAATGAAGAACAGTCGGCGGACCATGTATGGCTCCAAAAAGTGTCCGGAGCATGGTCGCATCTAATGCTAGTGGGTGCCATATAAGCGGTGTTGGCTTAGGCCTCGCCATCTAATAAGGTTGTAGTTGCTCGGAGAGAAATCCCCGAGTGACGATTAGCGCGAAAGGGCACGAAACGTAATCACCTAGGTTGACTTGGTCGCCGGGTGTGACGGTAACTAGCAAGGAGCATACGGTGCATAGGGGAACTGTGAAGCGTCCAAAATAAGAAATGACGAAATGAAAAGGGCTTTCGAGCCATATATGATATGATATGATAAATGGCGCCTAAGATAAGAAAAGATGAAAGTTTTTGAACAAAGTACTTTTCAAAAGATTATGCATTAAAGAAGCTTTGTTATGAAATTTGAACAAGTATGTTTTGGAAAATGAGAAAATGATGAGAAAGATGAATTTCGTCACGAGCATGTGCATCGGTCTAAGCATGAGTCCCATGTAAATGCATACGTAAGAAATTGTTTGTTATTCACTTAACTATATGCTTAAAATACTACCGTTAAAGTATAGATGTACTTGCTGAGATTTCCCCCAAAATCTCACCCCACTCTTTATGACCCTACTATCATTCCTTCTTGGGAACGATAGAAGTACTTACAGGCGAAGATGGCTCAGATGAGTATGACCCCCGAGATGACACCGCAGATCCTCAGGGACCCGCTTGAGGCCGCCCTTAGTGGGCCAGTGACTCTTGACCGGCCGGGCCAGTGGGAGGTGGAGTCACTGAAGGTGACCATGTACAGTTCTGTTGGTCTATACCCTTCGGGGTGTTGCTTAGTATTAGGGGTTGACGAGTCCCTTCACTTGGGGCAAATTTTTGGACCGCCTTCTAGGGCGATTTGTGAGGTAGGGCCTAGTCTGGACTTGGATAAGCTTCGCTGGGGCCCGAATCTTAAGAAAGTGAAGAAGGAACCCGTCGGATGAATATGTGGGTAATGTTAAGACCCATGTTATATTTTGATGCCCTGTATTGATGATTTTGGTAAAGTCTTCCCGCATGTGGGAAGCACTATTTTGATTACTTGGACAATGTTATGTAAACCATTAAATCCTGGCTATGTATAATATTATGTTTGGGATCCATAGCGTAACCATGTGATGCATGTTATAGAAGGCTTGATCTTTTTATTCTGCTGCGATAATCTTTGCTTGACGCTTTAAAAAAAATATATATATATAACGTAAATGTATGATATGACGAGGGGTGAACTTCCTTGCATTGTTCATCCCCGACGCTTCTATTCACGTGCGATCCCAAGCGTGGGTTGAGGCGTCGACAATATAAGTAACAAGTAAACATTGATCTTATGATAAGAATACTAACAAATGAGATTTCCACCATTCTTTCCACAAGCATACTTAGGATCGGAAAAATCAACACAAAGGGTTGTAATGTGGCTTAGGTTTGGGGTTCATAAGAAGAAAAGGGTGAAGAGGTTTCAAAAACTTCCAAGTATACACAAAAGGGAATCTATTAAATTTTTCAGTAGATTATACTTTCCTTTTGATGTACTTTTCAACTTTTCAGATTTTTGACTAAGAATGATTTTCTTTCTTCTTTTGCCACTAGTGTCTTTGCAATTTGATGAACTCTTTCATGAATAATTTGATTGACACATCTAGTACCATGTCATTTTTGTCATGGTTTTTTTTATTTATGATAATTTCACACCTAGTACACACTTGGAAGTAAAATGGTAGGAAAAATTAGTGTATAAGCTATACTCTAATAGGGAGAGGTATGGATGATGTAGATATGAAAAGAAAATGCCGTATGTGTATATTGGCTCAAAATTGGCTGCTAGGGGTCTATGATGAAAAGGGCTAGCTTGAAAGGCTCAAACGTTAATCCTAAGTTGACTTTCGTCATATCCCAAGTATATCCACCATTTTACCACAAACCATATAATGATATTCTCAAAAGAAGTGTCCAATTCAACAGATCAATAGATACTTATCACAATTTCTGTATTTGTAAGCTCTCAATTCTCACCAAAATTCACATGAATATTTAAGCAAAATAATTCTCTAGTTACATGTGTCAAAGCACCATATTACCACAAAGTTTGGATAAGTGCATAAATGGTTCTGTGGATGCCTTAGCAAAATGATTTAAGATGGGTTTGTTGAATTCACCAAGATGGTTATGAATGAGCATGAGTATCATGTGTGAAAAGATGCCTGTGTGATGTAAATTTATAAAAAATTTGGCAATTTTTTATATTTTGATTGAAATATGCCACAGAGTTTAAATAACAGATTTGTATTCCCACCCCCCAACTTAAATGAAACATTGTCCTTAATGTTTAAGAATCAGAATTGAATAACTAAACATGGTAGAATACACCTAATGTGGGATGTGGGTGGCTTGCTTGGCATCAAAGATGGTATTTGTTAAAATAAAATTAACCTATAACAACATAAAGTAAACAATAAACAAAAAGAAAATGAACGAAAAGAAAATGAAAGAAAAACATACCTGGAGATGGTCAAGATTGATATACTGGGTCCATAAGTGGAATGTCTTCCACTTCTGGAATTTGTCTATCAATTAAGATTTTGAGGCGCTGACAATTTATTTTGAAGATACATCCATCTTTTGGATTTTCTATTTCTACCGCCCCATTTGTAAAAACTTTTTTATTATAAAAGGGCCGGTCCATCTAGATCGAAGTTTTCCTAGATGCTTATGGAGTCTTGAATCATATAAAATGACTCGATCATTAGGCTTAAATGTTTTTCTCAAAATATTTTTATTATGAAATGTTTTTATTTTAGCCTTATAGATCTTGGAGTTTTCATAAGCATCATTTCTTAATTCTTCTAATTCCGTCAATTGGAATTTTCTAAGTTTTCCTGCTTTTTCCAAGTCAAAATTAAAATGTTTAATGGCCCAATATGCTCGATGCTCGAGCTCCACGGGCAAGTGACAAGGTTTTCCAAAAACAAGTCTATAAGGTGACATGCCTAAGGGAGTTTTGAAAGTTGTACGGTAAGCCCAAAGCGCATCGATTAGTCTCAAAGACCAATCTTTCCGATCCGGGTTGACCCTTTTTTCTAAAATTTGTTTAATTTCCCTATTCGCAAGTTCAACCTGTCCACTTGTCTGAGGGTGGTATGCAGTAGAAAGCTTATGTATCACCCCATATCTTTTCATTAAAGCTTCAAAAGAACGGTTGCAAAAATATATACCTCAGTCACTAATGATAGCACGTGGGGTACCAAATCGAAATAATACATTTTCTTTAAGAAACTTAATTACCATCCTGTTATCATTGGTCTTGCAAGGTGCTGGCTCTACCCATTTTGATACATAATCTATTGCCACAATAATATATAAATATCCAAAAGAATGAGGAAATGGTCCCATAAAATCAATGCCCCAACGGTCAAAAATTTCAATTACCAAAATTGGGTTTAAGGGCATCATATTACGACGGGTCATAACTCCTAACTTTTGACATCTTTTGCATGAGCGACAATAGATATTTGTATCTTTAAACAAGGTGGGCCAATAAAATCCACATTGCAGGATTTTTACAGCGGTTTTCTTCATTGAAAAGTGGCCACCACAAGCTTGAGAATGACAAAATTCCAAAATGCTTGCAATCTCTTCATCAGGGATGCAACGCCTTAAAATTTGATCAGGGCAGTATTTGAAAAGGTAAGGGTCATCCCAGTAGAATTTTCGTACCTCAATCATGAATTTCCTTTTGTCTTGTGTGCTAAAATCCCTTGGTATTTCACCTACAGCTAAATAGTTCATAATATGAGCAAACCATGGTAGAGAAGTAATAGAAAGTAAATGCTCATCGGGAAAATCATCTTTGATTGGTATGTGGTCAGAAGTGTCCTCGAATGTGAGTCTAGAGAGATGGTCTGCCACTACGTTCTCCACTCATTTCTTGTCCTTGATGGTGATGTCAAATTCCTGCAAAAACAAAATCTATCGTATTAATCGTGCCTTAACATCCTTCTTTGTAAAAAGGTACTTAAGGGCTGCATGATATGTAAAGATAATAATAGGACAACCAATCAAATAAGTGCGGAATTTATCCAAAGCAAATATTACAGCTAACAACTCTTTTTCAATGGTGGAGTAATTCATTTGGGCACTATTTAGAGTTCGACTAGCATAGTAAATGACAAAAGGTTTCCCTTCTCTTCGTTGTCCAAGAACAACACTTACAGCAAAATCACTAGCATCACACATAATTTCAAAAAGTAAATTCCAATCAGGTGGTTGCATTATGGGTGCTGAAGTAAGCTTGCCAAATAATGTTTTGAAAGCCCATTGACAGGCTTGTGTCCATTCAAATGGGGCATCCTTAGCTAGGAGGTTACATGGTGGTCTAGATATGGTGGAAAAATTCTGTATGAATCTCCTATAAAAATCCGCATGACCAAGAAATGATCTTACATCCTTGACTATCCTAGGTATAGGAAATTTAGGGATTAATTCAACTTTTGATTGATCCACTTCCATTCCTTTGGAAGAAATAATATGCCCTAAAACAATACCTGAAGGTACCATAAAGTGACATTTTTCCCAATTTAAAACCAATTCTTTTTCTTCACAACGAGTCAGTACTCTTTCTAAACTCATTAAGCATGCATCAAAAGAAGATCCAAAAACAGTCAAGTCATCCATAAAAACTTCCATGTACTTTTCAACCATATCATTAAAAATACTCATCATGCAACGTTGAAAAGTAGCTGGAGCATTACACAGTCCAAATGGCGTTCTGCGGAAAGCATAAGTACCGAAAGGACAAGTAAAAATGGTTTTATCTTGGTCTTTTAATGTAATTTCAATTTGATAATAACCAGAATAACTATCCAGAAAGCAATAAAAAGGATGACCAGCCACCCGCTCAAGAATTTGATCAATACAAAGGAAGCGGAAAATGGTCTTTTCGTGTGGCGGCATTTAATTTTCTGTAATCAATGCACATCTGCCAACCAGTCACCAATTTTATAGGGACTAACTCTCCGAGGTCATTTTTTATTACAGTTACCCCTGACTTTTTAGGATCAACCTGCGTAGGACTTACCCATTTACTATCAGCAATAGGATATATCATTCCTGCATCTAATAGTTTCAATACTTCATTTTTCACAACTTCTTTCATTGTGGGATTAAGTCTACGCTGGGGGTCTCTTTGAGGATTAGTTCATTCCTCTAAATTTATTTTATGAGTACAAACCAGGGGACTAATGCCTTTTATATCAGCAATACTCCATCCTAGGGTTGATTTATACTTGCATAAAATCTAAATTAATTTCTCACCTTGGGACTCAGATAATTCAGATGAAATAATAACAGGAAAAGTAGCACCTGGACCAAGGAAAACATGCTTTAAACCCTTAGGTAGGGATTTTAATTCAACTTTAGGGGTTTCCCTACTTGAAGGAATCTGTCTTTCTCTTTTTTCAGGCAACTTCTCAAACTTTGGTTGCCAAGCCTGTGTGCTATAATCATGAGTTCTGTCAAAAATAGCATAAATGTCAACTACATCAGATGAATCAATTATAGGATTAAATTCAGAATTAACAATAAAATATTCAAGGGGATCTGAGTCATGAGTTGTAAGAACTTCCCTTTCTATAAGTGAGTCAATCATGTATGTCTAATGACACTCGACATCCTCTTCTGGCTATTTTGCAATATGAAAAATATTTACCTCAAGAGTAATATTGCCAAAAGAGAGTTTCATCAATCCATTTCTACAATTGATAAGTGCATTAGAAGTAGCAAGAAAAGGTTAACCTAAAATTAATGAAATTTTAGAGGTGGTTTCTACAGCAGAACCAGTGTCTAGAATTAAGAAATCAACATGATAATAAAATTTGTCAACTTGAATTAAAACATCCTCTATCACACCCCGTAGTGCTCTGACTGAACGATCAGCCAATTGTAATACCACAGAAGTTGGTTTGATTTCTCCCAATCCTAATTGCAAATAAATAGAATATGGCATCAAATTTACACTAGCCCCTAAATCTAGCAAGGCCTGTCCAAGCTCATGATTGCCAATGTTGCATGTGATGGTTGGACATCTAGGATCCTTGTACTTAGGGGGAATCCGCTGTTCAATTAGAGAACTAACTTGCTCTGTCAAGAATGCTGTCTTCTTCACATGATGCTTCCTCTTAACTGTACACAAATATTTGAGAATATTTGAGTAAGTAGGAACTTATTTAATTACATGCAAAAGAGGAAGATTAATTTTTACCTGTCTAAGATTTTCCAAAATATCATTGTTACGATCCAGAGTTTGTTTGCTTGACTTTAATGCTTGAGGAAAAGGTACCTTATCAGGATTTTTTGTTATCTCAGGTTCCTCTGGTTTTGTTACCTCAAGTTCTTTGGGAAGCTCAGGACTGCTGCTATCTTGATCTTTCTCTACATCCTTTGTTTTGTCTATTATTGGATCACGTAGAGACTTACCACTTCGTGTCACAATGGCGTTTACGTCCTTCATATGTTGATCATGAGGTACAGACTGAGCTTGAGAAGGAAACTTACCTTTCTCATGTATAGTCAAAGAACTTATTATTTTAGACACTTGGCTTTTTATTTCCTTATTTTCTTCGACAACCTGCGTAATCAAATATTCAAATTTATGATTAGTCTTACCCTGTATTTCAATAAAAGTATGCAAAGTATCTTCTAAAGAATTTCTAGAAGATTGAGGTGCATGGTATGGTACAGGATATGATCCAGAGGGTTGTGCAGGCTGCTAGTTTTCAGACTTCCAGCTGAAGTTGGGATGATTACGCCATCCTGGGTTGTAGGTTTCAGAGTAAGGTGTGAAGGGCTTTTTGTACATACCCAGATCATTACTTTGTTCCTCATACATACCATTCATGTTAGTATGTGTAGGACACTCTTGGGCACGATGATATATCCCACCACAGACAATACATGGCCCAAAAGATTCTGCATGATTAGCCATGTATGTTAGTTTTGAGTTTTTGGTTTTCAATAACTCTAATTCTCTGGTGAGCATTTCAACCTTAGCCTTAAGGTTATCCTCCTCCCTTAGATGGTAAATATCACCACTCGGGTTTCCTGTAGGTCATGACTTGTTTGTGCTATCAGTAGCACTAGGTCCAGTCCAAGTATGAGCTTTTTCAGCAAGCTCATTGAGGTACTCTATGGTCTCATCAGGATTTTTCAGTAAAAATTCTCCATTGCACATCATTTCCATGAATTGATGTTCGCTGGGCGTAAGCCTTTCATAGAAACAACTCACTAAGCGCTGATTACGCCCAAAGAATAACGCGGTCGTTTGCAGTATAGCTTTGGGGTGTCAATTCCACAGGGAGATGGATTGAGAAATTGAAGATCAGTAACGAAATTAACAAAAAGATTTAGATGAGTGCGAAAAGTAAATTTTAGAGTGTGATGTAAATTAAAACTAAATGAGTAATTTAAAAAATATAAAAATGAGACGAAAAGTAGAGCATAGGGAATTCCTTGCGTATTTGTGGTATTCAAATTTATTCTTAATTCATTGATAACTCAATTAAGAATTCTATGTCCAAAATCTTAATCGGAAGATATAACATTAATAACCAAAATTTAAATCAAATGTAACTCTTTGAAAAATCATTTTTCACACTTAACTCTCATAAATTGTTATTGATATTGAGAAAATCCAACGATGACAATATACCCAAGAGGCGATATTGTAGCAGAGAATTAAATCAATATAGACAATCAATTGCTCCAAACATAATTATAGAAATAATCCACTCAATAGAAAAAGCATGACTGAATCCACAAACGAAATAGATTCTATAATTATTTGAAGACGAAAAATATCACAAATAAATTGAGAACAATAGAACAAAAGAGTTTTAATATTTAAAGACCAAATACATGAATCAAAAATAAATTATAAACACCATCACACACACAAGTTTATCTCTAGCCGTCCTTGAGAATTTAGTTACACATATTGAAAATATGCAACGAAAATTCTCCAAGGGATAATATGGAAGAGCCAACCATTATTTTCTTCTCTCTTCTTTGGTTTTTCTTTTCTTTTCTCAGGCTCTCAAAATAATGGCTCATCCAAAGCATCCTCCCACACTAAGCATGGTCTTAGAACACACATCCCTCCCTTCTATTTATAAGCATCCTTCATGCAAGTTGTCATTTTTGAATCCAAGTGATTTGTGAGTTGTCATTTTGATCATTTGTTTTCTCACTATGCATGAGCTGGATTTTGCTTGTAGGTTGAGTGTTTCAATTTTGCTTCTCTATCAATTAGTTGTCTTGTATGACTTAATATCTTGTGGTCAAATAATTTGTCTTGAAGAAACTTGAGTGCACTTCATCTTGCATGTGAGTTGATCATTGAATTTCCAAGTTGGTGTAGGAGTGCTTGTTGGAAAATATTATGATGACATTTGGATTTGATGCAAGTGGCTGAAGAATATTCAAGAACGTCAAGTGCAGGTGCATGCACTTGATGGTCGATTTTGTCTTGATTTGAGCGGATATCTCTTAAAACATAAAACATAAAAGTTATAGATATTTCTCTTTCGGTTCTATATCGTCTTGAATCAACGTAATCAGAGATTGGATGAGAGAGTTATGCCTATATTATGAAAATACGTCAGAACTGTCTAAAATTCCGCAATTATCTTCATTTGCTCCTAATGCCTCTATTTGTGTCCTAAATCAAAATATAAGAATAATGAGTATATTTAGGCATCAAATAAAAATAAAATATTAAACATTAAGAGAGAAAAATATGGCATTTTATATTCTCATCAATATATTAAATCATGCTTATATCTATCTCAAGATAAATGACCATTAATTTTAATAACATGAGTTATATTTTATTATTTTCTCATTTCTTTTAGCATTTAAATAGAGTATTTAGAGTGCATTTTTGTGCACTCATCACACTCCCGAACTTACTCATTGCTAGTCTCTAACAATTTTCATGTAAAATGATGAGAAAGACCAAAGATAATCACACATAGGGGCCATCAAGACATATTTTTCAAATTTACATATCAAAACAATCTTAGGAATTCAATAACCCTTTCACAAGTAATTTAAATATAGCAATCCACAAAGTGTGTATTTGTTCCAAACTATTTTTATCAATTTAGAGGTTCCAACACATACAACAGTAGGAATATCTTAAGCAAAAGGTTCAACTCCATAACTCACAAGTATATAAGTATTATTGTGTAAGGATTCTCTCTATGAAGTTGAAAAAGGTGTAAATTTACTCTCATGGAAATTCAGGCAATTATATATAAATAACAAGTAAACATTGATCTTATGATAGGAATACTAACAAATGAGATTTCCACCATTCTTTCCACAAGCATACTTAGGATCGAAAAAATCAACACAAAGGGTTGTAATGTGGCTTAGGTTTGGGGTTCATAAGAAGAAAAGGGTTAAGAGGTTTCAAAAACTTACAAGTATACACAAAAGGGAATCTGTTAAATTTTTCAGTAGACTATACTTTCCTTTTGATGTACTTTTCAACTTTTCAGATTTTTGACTAAGAATGATTTTCTTTCTTCTTTTGCCACTGGTGTCTTTGCAATTTGATGAACTCTTTCATGAATAATTTGATGGACACGTCTAGCACCATGCCATTTTTGTCATGGTTTTTTTTTTTTTTTGAAATGATAATTTCACACCTAGTACACACTTGGAAGTAAAATGGTAGGAAAAATTAGTGTAGAAGCTATACTCTAATGTGGAGAGGTATGGATGATGTAGATATGAAAGGAAAAGGCCATATGTGTATATTGGCTCAAAATTGGCTACTAGGGGTCTATGATGAAAAGGGTCAGCTTGAAAGGCTCAAACGTTAATCCTAAGCTGACTTTCGCCATATCCCAAGTATATCCACCACCTTACCACAAACCATGTAATGATATTCTCAAAAGAAGTGTCAAATTCAACAGATCAATGGATACTTATCACAATTTTTGTATTTGTAAGCTCTCAATTCACACCAAAATTCACATGAATATTTAAGCAAAATAATTCTCTAGTTACATGTGTCAAATCACCATATTACCACAAAGTTTGGATAAGTGCATAAATGGTTCATGGATGCTTTAGCAAAATGATTTAAGATGGGTTTGTTGAATTCACCAAGATGGTTATGAATGAGCATGAGTATACATGTGTGAAAAGATGCCTGTGTGATGTAAGTTTTTTTAAAAAAAAATTGGCAATTTTTTTTATATTTTGATTGAAATATGCCACAGAGTTTAAATGATAAATTTGCATACCCACCCTCCAACTTAAATGAAACATTGTCTTCAATATTTAAAAATCAAAATTGAATGGGAAGTAACTAAAAATGGTAGGATACACCTGATGTGTGATGTGGATAGCTCGCTAAGCGTCAAAAGTGGTGATCTGAAATGACAAAATGAAACTATCCTGCAAACAAAAATAAAGAAAACAATAGTAAACAAAAATAAAACTAAACAAAACAAACAAGATAATAATAATAATAATAATAATAATAATAATAATTATTGTTGCATGCTATGGTCAAAGTTGATAGACCAAGTCTACAGCCGGACTATCTTCCACTTATAGAACTGTTCCTCCTGGGTCAAAAACGAAACACTTATTTTTTCAATAAGCTTGGTGTTCAAGCTTCACAGGTAGGTGGCAAGGCTTTAGATTAAATTTTGGTACTTGCCCATTTGAAGGAATCTGTTTTTCATTTTTCTCAGGCAACTCCTCAAATTTCGGTTGCCAAGCCTGTGTGTCATGATCCTGAGTTGTAACAAAGACTGTACAAATATCAGCTACATCAGACGAATCACTGATAGGATTAAACTCAGAATCAACAATAAAATTCTCAAAGGGATCAAAATCATGAGTTGTAAAAACTTCCCTGTCTATGAGTGAGTCAATCATGTATGTTTGGTGGCACTCATCATCCTTCACAGTTTCTTGTGCCATATGTTGACCATGGGGCACAGACTGAGCTTGAGATGGGAATTTATCTTGCTCATTCACACTCAAGAAGCCCATTACTTTAGACACCTGGTTCTTTATCTCCTTTTGTTCTTCAACAACTTGCGTGATCAAATAGTCAAATTTTTTATTAGTCTTACCCTATACTTCTATAAACGCATGCAAAGTATCTTCTAAGGGATTTCTAGAAGATGAAGATGCATGATATGATCTAGAGGATTATGCAGGCTGTTGGTTTTCAAACTTCCAGCTGAAGTTTGGGTGATTACGCAATCCTCTCATGTTAGCATGTGTAGGACATTCTTGAGCATGATGATCTACCCCACCACACACAGCACATGGCACAAAAGAGTCTGCATGATTAGCCATGTGTGTTGGCTTTAAGTTTCTAATATTTAACAGCTCTATTTCCCTTGTAAGCATTTCAACCTTGGCTTTTAGATTATCTTCCTCCCTGAGATGGTAAATTCCACCTCCACTATAATTTCCTGCAGCTCGTGACCTGTTTGTGCTATCAGTAGCACTTGGTCCAGTCCAAGTATGAGCTTTTTCAGCAAGTTCATTGAGGTACTCTATGGCCTCATCAGAATTTTTCGGTAAAAATTCTCTATTACACATCATTTCCATGAATTGACGTTCCTTGGGCATAAGCCCTTCATAGAAATAACTCACTAAGCACCAATTTTCATATCCATGGTGAGGATACATACTCAGTAATTCTTTAAATCTTTCCCAAGATTGGTACAAAGTCTCACTATCCTTTTGTGCAAAGGTAGAGAAGCATTGATCTTATGTTGGGGAAAGTATTTATTGAAAAACACTTGAGTCATCTCACTCCATATTCCAATAGACCGTGGTCTTAGTGAGTACAACCAACTCTTAGCTTTATCTTTTAAAGAAAAAGGAAAAAACATTAGCCTTACCGTATCGTCAGTGGTATTTTGACTGTGGAATGTTGCAACTACTTCCTCAAATTCCCTAATATGAACATAGGGGTTTTCATTTTCTAGACCATGGAAAGTCGGAAGTAATTGTATCATTCCTGTTTTAAATCTACATGACGAGCATTAGGTGAGAACATAATACAGGATGGTGTGGCTGTTCGTGCGGGATGAAGATAATCTTGGAGGATTCTAATAGATTGGTCCGCGTGTTCACTCATCGCGTCAGAATTGGAAGAATTATCGAATTGGAAGAATTATCAAACAAACGATTAGAAAAATTAAATTCTGAATCTGATTCTAGCACGGGTCTTCTAGCAAACCGTCCAAAAGCGTCTCTGTACCTGCGCATGCAAAGTAAAGAAAAAAGCGTAATACTAAAAAAAAAAATTACGAAAAGAAAAGTAAAATAAAATAAAGATGCAGAAAGCTAAAAAGAAAATGAACGAAGTTACCGCTTTTCTTTTTTTTTTTTACAAACTATTAAAAAAAAAAACTACAAATTCTTCTACCGTCTCCCCGGCAACGGCGCCGAAACTTGATAACGCCCAAAGGATAACGCGGTCCTTTGCAGTATAGCTTTGGGGTGTCGATTTCACAGGGAGATGGATTGAGAAATTAAAGAACAGTAACGAAATTAACAAAAAGATTTAGACGAGTGCGAAAAGTAAATTTTAGAGTGTGACATAAATTAAAACTAAATGAGTAATTTGAAAAGTATAAAAATGAGACGAAAAGTAGAGCGTAGGAAATTCCTTGCGTATTTGTGGTATTCAAATTTATTCTTAATTCATTGATAACTCAATTAAGAATTCTATGTCCAAAGTCTTAATCGGAAGATATAACATTAATAACCAAAATTTAAATCAAATGTAACTCTTTGAAAAATCATTCTTCACACTTAACTCTCATAAATTGTCATCGATATTGAGAAAATCCAACGACGACAATATACCCAAGAGGCGATATTGTAGCAGAGAATTAAATCATTATAGACAATCAATTGCTCCAAACATAATTATAGAACTAATCAACTCAATAGAAAAAGCATGACTGAATCCATAAATGAAATAGATTCTATAATTATTTGACGACGAAAAACATCACAAATAAATTGAGAATAATAGAACAAAAGAGTTTTAATATTTAAAGACCAAATACATGAATCAAAAATAAATTATAAACACCATCACACACACAAGTTCATCCTTAGCCGTCCTTGAGAATTTAGTTACACATATTGAAAATATGCAACGAAAATTCTCCAAGGGATAATATGGAAGAGCCAACCATTATTTTCTTCTCTCTTCTTTGGTTTTTCTTTTCTTTTCTCAAGGTCTCAAAATAATGGCTCTTCCAAAGCATCCTCCCACACTAAGCATGGTCTTAGAACACACATCCCTCCCTTCTATTTATAAGCATCCTTCATGCAAGTTGTCATTTTTGAATCCAAGTGATTTGTGAGTTGTCATTTTGATCATTTGTTTTCCCACTATGCATGAGCTGGATTTTGCTTGTAGGTTGAGTGTTTCAATTTTGCTTCTCTATCCATTAGTTGTCTTGTATAACTTAATATCTTGTGGTCAAATAATTTGTCTTGAAGAAACTTGAGTGCACTTCATCTTGCATGTGAGTTGATCATTGAATTTCCAAGTTGGTGTAGGAGTGCTTGCTGGAAAATATTATGATGACATTTGGATTTGATGCAAGTGGCTAAAGAATATTCAGGAACGTCAAGTGCAGGTGCATCCACTTGATGGTCAATTTTGTCTTGGGTTGAGCAGATATCTCTTAAAACATAAAACATAAAAGTTATAGATATTTCTCTTTTGGTTCTATATCATCTTGAATCAGCTTAATCGGAGATTAGATGAGAGAGTTATGCCCATATTATGAAAATACGTCAAAACTGTCTAAAATTCTGCAATTATCTTCATTTGCTCCTAATGCCTCTATTTGTGTTCTAAATCAAAATATAAGAATAATGAGTATATTTAGGCATCAAATAAGAATAAAATATTAAACATGAAGAGAGAAAAATATGGCATTTTATATTATCATCAATATATTAAATCATGCTTATATCTATCTCAAGATAAATGACCATTAATTTTAATAATATGAGTTATATCCATTATTTTCCCATTTCTTTTAGCATTTAAATAGAGTATTTAGAGTGCATTTTTGTGCACTCATCAAGCTCCAATTCTCATATCCATGGTGGGGACACATACTCAGTAATTCTTTAAATCTTTTCCAAGACTGGTACAAAGTCTCACTATTCTTTTGTGCAAAGGTAGAGATTTGTCTTTTTAAAGCATTGGTCTTATGTTGGGGAAAGTATTTATTGAAAAACACTTGAGTCATCTCACTCCATATTCCAATAGACCGTATTCTTAGTGAGTACAACCAACTCTTAGATTTATCTTTCAAAGAAAAAGGAAAGAACTTTAGCCTTACCGTGTCGTCAGTGGTAGTTTGACTGTGGAATCTTGCAACTACTTCCTCAAATTCCCTAATATGAACATAGGGGTTTTCATTTTCTAGACCATGGAAAGTCGGAAGTAATTGTATCATTCCTATTTTGAAATCTACATGACGAACATTAGGTGAGAACATAGTACAGGATGGTGTGGCTGTTCGTGCGGGATGAAGATAATCTTGGAGGGTTCTAATAGGTTTGTCCGCGTGTTCACTTATCGCATCAGAATTGGAAGAATTATCAAACAAACGATTAGAAAAATTAGATTCTGAATCTGATTCTAGCACGGGTCTACTAACAAACCGTCCAAAAACATCTCTGTACTTGCACATGCAAAGTAAAGAAAAGCGTAATACTGAAAAAAAAAATTACGAAAAGAAAAGTAAAATAAAATAAAGATGCAGAAAGCTAAAAAGAAAATGAACGAAGTTACAGCTCTTTTTTTTTTTTTTTTACAAACTACTAAAAAAAAACTAGAAATTCTTCTACCATCTCCCCGGCAACGGCGCCAAAATTTGATTACACCCAAAGAATAACGCGGTCATTTGCAGTATAGCTTTGGGGTGTCGATTCCATAAGGAGATGGATTGAAAAATTGAGGAATAGTAACGAAATTAACAAAAAGATTTAGACGAGTGCGAAAAGTAAATTTTAGAGTGTGACATAAATTAAAACTAAATGAGTAATTTGAAAAGTATAAAAATGAGACGAAAAGTAGAGCATCGGGAATCCTTTGTATATAATCGGTATTTTAATTATTTTCGATTCATTAATAACTCAATTGAAAATTCTATGTCCAAATTTTCAATCGGAAGATAAAAGATTAATAACCAGATTTAAATCAAATGTAATCTTTTGAAAAATCATTCGTCGCAATATAAGAATGGGAATTGTTATCGATATTAAGGAAATTCAACGTCAACAATATACTTGTAGAGCAATATTGCAGCAGAGAATTAAATTAATATAGATAACCAATTGAAACAAACATAATCAAAGGATTATTGCATTCAATAGAAAAAGCATAACTAAATCTATAAATGAAATAAATTCTAAGATTATTTGGTGACGAAAACATTTATAATAAATTTCGAATGACTAAACAAAAGAATTTAATATTTGAAGAACACATATATGAATAAAAAATAATTACAAATACCATCATATATACAAATTCATCCCTAACTCTACTAGAAAATTAGTTACACATTGAAAATATGTAACAAAAATTGTCTAAGGGATAATATAAAAGAGTCAACCGTTATTTTCGTCTCTCTTCTTTAGTTTTTCTTTTCTTTTCTCAAGCTCTCAAAACAATGTCTCTTCCAAGGCATCCAAGCACACTAAGCATGGTCTTAGAACACACACCCCCTCCCTTCTATTTATAAGCATCTTTCATGCAAGTTGTCATGACAAAATCATCACAATTTCAACTTGTTTTGCTATGTGCCATTCTTGATTCCAAGTGATTTGTGAGTTATCATTTTGATAATTTGTTTTCCCACTATGCATGAGCTGGATTTTGCTTGTAGGTTGAGTGTTTCAATTTTGCTTCTCTATCCATTAGTTGTCTTGTATGACTTAATATCTTGTGGTCAAATAATTTGTCTTGAAGAAACTTAAGTGCACTTCATCTTTCATGTGAGCTGATCATTGAATTTCCAAGTTGGTGTAGGAGTGCTTGCTGGAAAATATTGTGATGATATTTGGATTTGATGCAAGTGGCTGAAGAATATTCAGGAACATCAAGTGCATGTGCATCCACTTGATGGTCGATTTTGTCTTCGATGGAGTGGATATCTCTTAAAACATAAAATATAAAAGTTATAGATATTTTGCTTACAGTTCTATATCATCTTGAATCAGCTCAATCGGAGATTGTATGAGAGAGTTATGCCCATATTACGAAAAGACATCAGAATTGTTTAAAATTCCGCAATTATCTTCATTTGCTCCTAATGCCTCTATTTGTATCCTAAATCAAAATATAAGAATAATGAGTATATTTAGGCATCAAATAAGAATAAAATATTAAACATGAAGAGAGAAAAATATGGCATTTTATATTCTCATCAATATATTAAATCATGCTTATATCTATCTCAAGATAAATGACCATTAATTTGAATAACATAAGTTATATCTATTATTTTCTCATTTCTTTTAGCATTTAAATAGAGTATTTAGAGTGCATTTTTGTGCACTCATCAATCCCATTGGCAAATTACACACAATTGCGAGAGGATATGTTTGGAGGAACGAGCTCATCAATGCGTAGGGCTTATGCTTGGAGTGCTCGTTATGTAAAAGTGTTCACAAAGAGAAGGGAGGCCCCCGGCTCGAAGAGCCAGTCCAGGCAATGACAAGCATGTTTAGTGAAAAGAATGAGAAGGGTGTGATGTGCCCTCTTGACGACAAATTAGTGATATTGATGTGGATTGCCAACTATGTGACTAGGAGAGTCCTGATCGATAACGGCAGCTCCACCGACATCTTATACTATGAAGCTTACATCGTAATCAACTGCGCCCTACCTCGACTCCACTCAAAGGCTTCACTGGGGACACGATCCAGTTGATCAGGACCACCACTCTATCGCTCCTAGTCGAGACAGCCCCTAGAACAGTGTCAACTATGGTGGACTTCCTGGTTGTCAAGGCCCCTTTCTCCTACAATGCGATTCTGGAGCGATCGACTCTGAACCACCTCAGGGAGACTACTTCAACCTTCCAGCTAAAGATGAAGTTTCCACTTCTACGAAAGTAGGAGAGGCCCACGGTGAGTAGAAGGTATCTTGAGAATGCTACACCTAGGAGCTATTAACAAAGGCCAAGGAGGTCTGCATCCTAGAAGAAGAACAGAAAGTGATTGACCCACTACCACCACCAGCTTTGATCAAGCTGGATGAAAAGGTCAGAGTCGATCACACTCTGTGATAGTCAGAGCCCAATAAGCCCTTTGAGTTAGTGAAGGTGGACCTGTGGAGGCCTAAGTGGACCATCTTGGTGGGGACTCAGATGGCTCCTGAGCTGAATAGTGCCATGAAGCAATTGCTGATCGAGCATTGGGATGTCTTTGTTTAGAGCCATGAAGAGATGCCAAAGATCTATAACACTATCATCAAACACTGCCTATGCATGAATCCCAAGGCAAGGAAGGTCAAGTAGAAGCAATGCAGCTTTTGTGTAGAGAAGTACCCCATCATTGTCGAGGAAGTAGATCAACTTCTGTTCGCGGGGTTCATCAGGGAAGCCCATTACTCTGAATGACTCTCTCATGTTGTCTTAGTGAAAAATGCGAGCAACAAATGAAGGATGTGTGTGGATGATGCTCACCAAATTATGCTTCCTAGTATAAAAGTAGAATTAATGTTCAAACGGAGGTTCTAAGGTCATTTTCACAAGGACAACTATTTCAACATAATCAATCATGCAAATTTTGGGTACTGAGTGATTAGGAAATATGGACAAATGGATTCTAATTTAATAATGGGATGCATGCAATTTTTTACAATGGAAACAGATGGGCTATATGCATTGGAGTTACACAGGATGTAGGATGAATAACTCAGTTTGACATAGAGAATGAGGGGTTGTAACTATTCTAAAATCTATAATTTCAATTAAACCAAAGAAAACCTAAAACCCCAAGTTTTAGTTTAAAAAGTTGTTTGCCAAGAAAAACAATCAATGCTTTGGTAGGTCACTAGGTGCATTTGCTCATGCTAACTTGGTCAAGAAATTAACACTTCAAACAAACAATCATTCATACTCAGATTAATGCACCATGGAAAGAGAAATAACGCCTCACTATATTATCATCCATTTCCATCTCAAGACTCTTGGGTCAAAGGATCTATGATTATTTCAAGGTCTTGTTGCTGTGAGTCTACAATAGATCAAGAACAAGAAACCCTTTCATAACGAAATAGTCAATCATGGATGCTAACACAATGAAAAAGATAAGCAAAGAATCGCAGGAACCAAATAACATCTAGGAGAGCAAAACCCCATTCCTACAACCCTAATTGTGTAAAGTAGCCTAGAATCATGATGTAAAAGATGATTCCTAGGCTCTATAAAAACCCTAATAGAACTGTGTATTTGGATATAGCAGAGAACAAAGGAAACCCTAAAACTATTACAAAAATTCCTCTCTGAAGATCGTGCCTTTGCTCCTTTTATTCCTTCCCTTCTTCACATCCATATCTCTCTCCTCTAATTGCCTTGTCCCTCTATCACGATTCTACTCCTTGGATGAAAACCCTTCTCTCTTGAAGCTTCCCTTGTGGCTCCTCCACTTCTCTTCTTCGATTGATACAAAGTAAGGTGATTTTGTGGGAGTTGGGCCACCTGGTGAGGGTTAGGCCGTATGGTAAAGGCTGGGCCTTCTTTCCTATAAGCATAATGTAGCTATGAGTCCATAAAAAGAAGTTTTAAATCAAGTACACCATATATTTTTGTAATCTTTGAAACAAGGCCCATCTTCTCAAAATGTACCATTATATTATCCTTTGTAATAAAATTCAGCCTCCAATTAATTCAATTTAACAAGTAAATTAAACACAATATCTCGACAATCACACCCTCTAACTTCGCTAGTCTCTTAGCAAATAAAGTGTTTTACAAACCATAATATTCTTGAATTCTCAATTGAGCCCCTTGTTCCTTTCTTTCATTAGTAGGACTCACCAGTCAGACAAAGTTCAAGAATACATGAGCTAATTTCACCAAACATTTAGTTCCAAAAATGAGTTTATGCACTAAATTGTGCAATAATGAAATTAAGTACATATCCAAAAAGTGATTGCTGCTTACTACTGTGTTATAGCAGTGAGTATAGATTCTAATGTTGACCACCAAAAGTCATTAATTTGCTCATCCATAACAGCTCTATAAACGTGATCCTAAGATCTTACTCTAATTTAAAACCATTGCAATAGTGGCTTTCATGCTACTTCACTTTAAAATATCCTTTTATTTGTTCATAAGATCCCAAAAGCATGCAACCTTTTCTATTACACTAAGTTTATTATACTCAACAAGAATTTATATATTAATTAATTAATTATATATTTTTAGATCCTTGGCTTGTCCCTTTTCTCGAGTAACATAAAATACTCAGTTAGCATTCTTCCTAAGCCAATGGGATATGGTTCATTGGAGCCTTAAACAACTGCTTAGTTTGATTAGTTTAATAACCACAAAGTGTTGTTCCAAGTAGTCTAAGTGTAAATGGTGGCAATACTCAACAGAAAACCTTGAAGTGAAATACAAACTATTCTTGGTCTAAAAGACAAACTAAGGTGGATAAAAACATGTCCTGACCCAAATCTCTTAAGTGAAACAAAACTGAAATATTTTCAAATCCATCAAATCTGATCAAGGCATCCAAATTGGGAAGGAATGAGCCAGTGCTCCTATTGTATAAAAATCATTGACAATGCTTTTGGTGGTTCATTATTGCATGCAACACTAAGATTAACTACGTGTAAGAATGATATTAAATCCATTCCCCCAACTTAAAATGAACATTGTCCTCAATGGTACAAAATATGTAGAGTAATCAGGAGTGGAAATAACAAATTATGAAGGTGTAGTAAGAGCATTACCAGAGCGAGGTCGAATGAACAAAGAAAAATGCACAGAAAAGAAACTACAACCAAAAATAGCATTATTATCATGTTCAGGTAATGGGAAACCATTAATCAAGTATAACATCCCGACCCAGATTTTTTTTAGAATTTAAATGGGGATATTTTTTATCTTTATATTTTTTCATATTAACATAGATTCTCTTATGTTATTGCTAGTAATATTATTTTTGATCGAATTATATGAGATTAATAAATAATTATATTTTAAATGTGGATTTTATTATAGATAAGATTTTAATTATAATTGTTAATATTTTTATAAAAGAGGAAGAATTTATTATGAGTTAAAAGTCTTTATCGGATAAGTTATGTCTATATTATTTTAAGAAGTCCCTATTATCTACTTACTTATTTTAAAACTCCGAACACTATCACCATTTTTCTTGAGACCTTTCTTCATGATGAAAATTCTTGCTAATAGAATACAATTTACAGATTTTTTTAAACCATGCACGTCTCATGCACTTCCCTTATCACTCATGTACTTTTCTTTTTCCAACAATCTCTACAATCACGGATATGTATTCATGTATAACCAAAAGCAATCAATTTTATTTTTCAAACTTGAATTAGTTATGTTCCCTCTCCTGACCTGCACAATCCCAGCCATGCACGTCTCTCCCTTTCTTGTTTTAGGGTTTCTCTTCATCTATGTATGTGGGTGGTTGATCGGTATAGCATAGAGAAAAACGTCCAAAGGACTCTGCTGCTAGCCGAGGCCTTCCCATGCTATCACCACGTTGCCCTTCACACAACAACCCCAAACTATCGTAAACCATCGCAAGAGCCAAAGAAACCTGCCCAAGGTTCAGTTGCTGCCACCATGGATATGAGTCCACCCCATTGCTTCTGTCTCCTTCCTCTGTTACCATGCATAACGTAAATCTATCCACCCATGGAAAACCACTGCAAACGGATGCTCTGCTTTTGCACACCGAACCAGAGGATATCATCCCAACGTAAAAGCGACAAAAAACCACCCAAGGCTGCCCTGCACCCCATGCCCAGCCTGGTCAGCACCATCATCAGCCCTGAACCACCTCCGAAAGCCACCGAGCAAGCCTCTATTTTCAGCCCCATAAAATAGAGCATCATCGTAGCACTTCCTGTAATGAACCACTTAAGTGGGCCGAGCCGAGCTTGATGGGCTTCCAAATGAATTGTTCCTTTTAGTTGTATTGAGTTGTTAACCTTTTAATGGCCCATGGCCTTAGTTTGTTGTAGTATCCGAATATATGTGCTAGATGAGTCATTGTATGGATAATTTGGAAAACTAGTAAGTTTTTGAATATTATTCTTGGGAGGTTTGGGTTCCTCGAATACCCAGTTTACATGTAAGAATTGTTGAATGAATGAGATGATTTCCATTTCCATTTCATGAGATCTGCTATTATCATTTACATCTCTGTATTACAATCACCATTTATAAGAAGGTACATTACAATTGGTATCGGCTAGCAGTCGATCCTCATGGACAGGGTAAGATTCAAGAAACAGCAAGAAAAATTGTTGTCCATGAAAAAAATGATTGATGTAGTTATGGAGCTTAAAGATTTAGTTAAAGATTTAGATGAAAGTTACAAAGTTTTGAAAAAATCACTCGTATAGTGGGAAGATTAGGTTTTTGAAGACGAAATAGAAGATGCAGTGAAGGATGAAGATGAACAAGCGGAGGTAGAGGAAAAGTTGAATCGAGAAACTCCCGTAAGTGAAGATGATACGGCCGTAGCAGAAAAAAACTCCATAGCATGTATAAATGCTGAAAACTCAATTTCAGAATGTGAAGATGAGAGTAGTACTGAAAGCGAGGCAGAGGAAAATGATGTTGTCGCCATATCCAATGGATTGAAGGGATTTTTTGATCAGAAGAGGAGGGAAGACATGGAGCCTAAGCTATTCGATCGCGTGCCCAGGTTACTTTCCAGTATCTCTAACCAATTTCCATTCTTTAAAACATCAACCGAATCTTTGATTCTGAAACCAAGAATCCTTCATCACCACCACATACCGCCTATGGAAAGAACACTGTTTTCCATTGGCAAAAACACCATAAACCTCATCAAATGCACTGAGATAAACTTCATCAACAATTGGAGGGTTGAACCTCGTCTGGTTTGGCAACCTCCATGGAAATTTCCTATGGACGAGTTCGAGGGGTTACTCTTGCTGTTTCTAATCCACCATCAAGCCAGATCTCTTCTAATGATTTTCAAGAAACACTTAATAGACAACAACGGGAGCACTCAGAGAGAATAAACTCGAACGATTGACGCTTTGGTTAATTCTAGTGGAGGTATACGTTATGGATATTCTTTGGAGTTCCACAGATTTTGCTTGATTTTATTCGGTAAACAAATAACAATGAAGGGCCTATAGATGAGCAATGGCAACGGTATGGACCACCATTATACAGTCTTACAACAATGATGACTTCTATTCGACTCTTTCTTTCGGTATTATGGGGTCGTTTTGATGCTTGACATTTGTTTGGGAAAAATGCTTCACTGAGATGTGGGTCTTTGAATGCTAGAGTTTTAGGGGCACATAAGCCGTTTGTTGAAAGGCAAAGCCTTTATTGGCACATGTTAATATAGACTAGCAGTACTTTCGATGGAGCCGACATCTTCCAAAGAGTCGCTCATTAACCGCTACAAGCCCATTTGACGTTCTTTCTTGATCTTCAATCTCGCTCTTGGAGCTTACATGTTACGGGGGCAAGAAAGAAAGATGCAGTCATTGCTAATAGCAAAGCTGCAGGAAAAAATAAAAAAATTGATTATCACAAACCTACAGAAAAAGATCCCCAATTTCTGAAATACCATATCTCCCTTATTTAGTACTGAAGACATTGAAGGTTCTGGAGCTCATCTTACTATCCATGAAGATTAATAGCTTGAACTTTTCCAATAGAAGTTGGAAAAGAAAAGAAAAGTCAAACCCACAAATAAGAGAAGTAATGAAATGATGAAGATAAGGCAATACTAAAAAAAATTCATGTCTCATAAGCCAAGCCATCTTACTATGCTGGTCCTTGTATTTTTTCGTTGGGATGCATCTTTCAGAAGCCAAGCCCATCTTATTATGCTCTTCCATCATTAGTAACCTTGTGGACAAGGTTCTTTTGAGGGGGAGAGGATGTTATGATCATCCTTGCCATGAACACAACAGTAACTATTGTGAAGATATGGAGTAGAAGCAAGTTGGGGAGTACGAAATGCTAAACTAGAATCTACTGTAAGTTGCATCAATATCTTAACCTTGAGGACAAGGTTCTTTGAAGGGGTGGATAATGTAATGAACCACTTAAGTGGGCCGGGCCGAGCTTGATGGGCTTCCAAATGAATTGTTCCTTTTACTTGTATTGAGTTGTTAACCTTTTAATGGCCCATGGCCTTAGTTTGTTGTAGTATCCGAATATATGTGCTAGATGAGTGATGAGTGCACAAAAGTGTACTCAAAATATTATATCTTTGAATTAAATTGCTAAAAAATGAATAGAAAGAATGGATTATAACTTGTATTATTAAAATTAATTTTTTATTCACATTGAGATAGATTTGAGTATGATTTTATAATATTTTATATTTCAATTTTGGCAAATAAGAAATGGCTTACAAATTACAAGACATGTTAAGATTTTATTATCATGGGCCCATGCATGCTTACACATATGTGGTAATTCATTTTGTTTTATACCTGAAGTTAGAGGTGAACAAAAAACCCGGAGACCCGACCCGACCGATAGCCTGATCCGATACCGACCCGTTATTTCATTCCGATAAACTAAATATCGAAAATTTTTTATTCCGATACTCGTGGCCGTTCTGCTGTTTTCGAATCGGGTAATGCCCGACAAGCCGAAGTCATTGAGTCAAGCAGACCTAACCCTCTCATTTGTGCGCCCCCTCTCTCAATCGATTCGATCGGTTTCTCTCATTTGTGCCGCCCCTTCTCTCAATCGATTCGATCATTCGTTCAATTTCTCAGTTCTTCGTCAATCGCTTCTCTCTCTCACTCAGCTCTTCTCGCCGATTGCTAAGCTCTTCTCGGACTCTCGAACAAGAAGCTAGATTCTTAGAGGTAAGCTATGTTCTCGTCTTTCTCTCTTGCTCGATTGCTTAGTTGACTTAATTGAGTGTATTTTGGTGTAGTTGTCTGCAGTTAGCTTTAGCTTCATTGTCTTGTTTGAAAACCAGCTTATGGGGGTATAGTTGCTGTGAGTTTCTCTACGTCTGTACTCAATTGGGTTCACTTTCATTAATTGCGTATTGGGTATTTTTCTCCCTTTTGAAGCGAAGTTCATGATTGGGCATTCAACGAATCAACATGATAAGTGCAATAGGCTCAACAATTTTTATTTTTTGATTTTTGATTTTTAGTTCTATGTTGCCTGAATGATTTATCCTCCATTGATAACTAGCAATATTTGAATTTTTAGTTAGGGAGCTCAGTATATACCTTTGAATTTTTCTAGTTTGATTCATCCTGCAATTGTGGACATGCAGGATGATTTTCCAATGAAGTTGTAAGACGTGATTTTCCATGGGTTGCTTCTTTCCATGCTTATCATTTTTCCCATTTTATTTCACTATTGAAGTGGGTTGATGCAGCAACCACATTATGGCTGGGGGTATTTAATAATTTAAATGGGATTTTAGATAACTTATCTATGATGCATTCAAAAGAAAAGAAAAGAAAAGAAATGAGTCATGGTTCCGTCCCTGGGATTCGATATCTGCGAAGTAAATTGTTGTTAGTTTTGATATATGAGGTTACAAAAAATATAGTTTTGTTTCAAACATGGCCAAGTCAATGCCTTAAATGATCTCTTTATCAATGCTTCCATCCCTGGGATTTGATATTGTTGACTGTAAAGTGGGTTTTGTCTCATGTGATCTCAGTGTTGAATGAATTTCTTGTTTGAACATGGTATTGCCGTAACCCTTCAATGCAATATAGGCAGAACCTGTGGTTTTTTTTATGCATATTCTAGCATTTGCTTCCATTTCATTTCATGCTATTTTGTATGGTGTTTCTACTAGAGCCCATATTTATAAGGGGATGCCTTTATGGCAGTCTTTAACAGGGTAGCTGCATTGTTGAGGGTGGAACAAGGTTCCCATCCCTTATTGATTGAAATCGGTATAGGTATCTAAAGCAGTTGGCAGAGCTATGTAGATCATTAGCAATATCATGCAGAAACGTCTTGAAAGCTCATGCTAAAGGCACTACGTGTAAGATTAAGGGAAATATTTTATTGGATAAATTCATTAAGCTGGTGATCTTCATTTGGTTAGTATTATCATTAAACAATGTTGTCTTATCATGATGATAAGTCTAGATTAATTAGTTGATCAATTAAGTTGATTGGATGATTGTATTTAATTATGAGAGTAATTTAGATTGGATTCTGTGTTTTTTTAGTTCTCCTCTCTTACAAAGAGTTTTTTTTATTTTTTTTTGGAATTTTTATAGGAAATGCAAATTATCACTAATTTCATGATAAAATAATAATAATAATACTAAAAGCTAATTACTTAGAGGGCATTCTTAGTAGGAGATCATGATGTACTAGTGCTTGAAAGTAGGGTTAATATTGCTGCCTCAATATTATTATAAAGCTATGAAGAATAATTACTATAGAATTCTGCCTACATTAATGCATGCAAGAGATTAAGCTACTAATTACCAATATATATATATATATATATACTTGCTATTTGCTAGCAGCTATATATAATGAATAAAAAAAATTCTGGTTTCATGATTTTTATTCCCCTCATATTCTCCTCCTCACTGACTATATGCACCACATCTTAGCCAAACTAATTGACCCCACAACAGAAAACTGAGTAGGTTTTATTCTAAATAACATGTTAATTAATGCGGGAAGCATAAATTATTTATCATTTGATTCATTATTCTGTCTGTGTTTTGCAAGTTGCTCATTTTTTCCTATTTTGTTTATATGCTCAGCTCGATATGTATGAGCTATGCTGATTTTTTCATTTTCCAATTTGTGATAGGCATGAAGTTATTGCCATTTTTTCTGGGACCACTAGGTAGTAGTTTAAAAGCTGTTGATGGATGGGATTGTATAATAGAGAATACCTTCAATCATGTCAATTTTATATGTTTATTCAATATTGATTGATAGTATCATCATAAGAAAGCATTAAGGGCAGATTACAGACATTTAAATTTTGTCTTGAACTTTGGAAGTTATTCAACCTCTAGGCATGTATATTTTCTTTTGTTTGTGAACATAGTTTTTCTAGTTTTGCAGTTGAATCCTATGGAACTTAGTGCTTCTATGCATTCATCTAGGTTTGAATCAGTATCCATTCATTTGGATAGCACTCTACCTACAGCTTCGGATAACTCTTTCCAAGCAACTAGTCCTCAAGTTCGCCCTCCTATCCCAAGAAGAAGGTGCAGATCAGATGTATGGCGATACTTTACGAGGAATGATGAGGATCCCAATGAGCCCACAGCCACATGCGATTATTGTGGTAAGGTTTTATTATGCCATCCTAAAAACCAAGGTACTTCATCCTTGAAGTACCATGTTGAAAAATGCAAAGCCTTGCATGCTACTATTGGGGATAGAAGGGATAACCCCCAATTAAAAGAGACAGGGGCTAGAAGGACAGCGGTGGATGGTGCAACTAGTAGTCCTAGTGTTGGACCTGCGAAGTACAATGAACCAAAAATACGGTTGACAATAGCAAAAATGATAATTAAGGATGAACTACCGTTTAATTTTGTAGAAAAATAAGGCTTTCAAGATTTTATGGCCGTAGTTGAACCTAGATTTCCAATCCTCTCTTGCATTACTGTTATGCGAGATTGTATGAAAATTTATATGTTAGAAAAAGAGAAGTTGAAGACCATGTTTATAGAATCTGATTATAAGATTTGCATTACAATTGATATGTGGACATCAGTTCAAAATCTTAACTATATGTGCATAACAGCCCATTTTGTTGACGGAGATTGGACATTGCATAAGAGAATAATCCATTTTAAGAAAGCTCCTAATCACAAAGGGATCACAATAGGAAGAGAGATTGAGTCATCCATACTTGAATGGAACATAAAGAAGATTTTTACAATTACAGTTGATAATGCATCCTAACAATACGGCCATTGATTATTTGAGAAGAATTGCCAAATTTAGGGATTGCATGGTATTAGATAAGGAGCTTATGCATATAAGATGTTGTGCACATATTTTGAATCTCATCGTCAAAGATGGTTTGATAGAAGTTGATACATCAGTTGTGAAGATTCGCCATGCAGTTAAATATGTCAAGTCTTCCCCTGCAAGACTTGACAAGTTCAAGTCATGTGTAGATAAACAAAATACTCTTGGTGGTGGACTTCTTTGTCTTGATGTTTCAACTAGGTGGAACTCAACATATCTAATGTTGAGTGCGGCTATAAAGCATTATGCAGTGTTTGAGGTGTTGCAAGATGAAGATAGTGATTTTGTCCTGTATTTACGTGAGGTTGATTGTGAAGTACTAACTTCACAAGATTGGGAAACCATCAAGGTTTTTGTACGATTTTTGAAGATTTTTTATGACATGACTTTGCAGGTTTCAGGCTCAGTTTATGTAACTTCAAATTTATTTATAAGAGAAATATTTACAATCTATAACCATTTGAAAAAATTTTCAAGAAGTGAGAGCAATATGCTGAAATCCATGTCGGAGAAGATGATGTTGAAATATGACAAGTATTGGGGGGATTTAATTAAATTGAACAAATTGTTGTACATTGCAGCTATGCTTGATCTGCGCAACAAATTGAAAGTTTTGGAATTTTGTTTTACAAATGTTATTGGTCATGAGAGAGGATCTGAACTTGTTGATGGATTAAAGAGGATGTTGGAGCAGATGTATAAGAAATATTCAAAATCCAGTGTAGATTCAAGTAGGGGCCAATCAAGTGTAGGCAGAGGTTAGACCCAAAGTAACAATTTTTGTGATGATGATGATGAGAATATATTAGATATGTTTTTTCAACATAAATCATCAATGGGTTTGGAAGAGTCCAAAACAGAATTGGATAAGTATTTTACGGAGAGTGTTGAACGGATGACACCCGACTTTAATATTCTACTATGGTGGAAGATGAACTCAGCTAGATTTCTAATACTTGCCAAAATAGCTCGAGATGTGTTAGCTATTCTCATATCTACTGTTGCTTCTGAGTCTGCATTTAGTGCTGGAGGTCGTGTCTTAGATTCATTTCGTAGTTCATTGGCCCCAACAACGGTTGAAGCTCTTATCTGCACACAAAACTGGTTGAAGGCTCCCTCTATTAATTATGACTCTCAAGATATAATGGAAGATGCTGAAAGCTACAAGTTAGAAATTGGTAAGATTCATATTTGAATAATATTTTATTTTAGATCTTTCAATTAATTATATATTTAACATAATTTTTTTGTTTCATGCAGAGATAACTTTGCAAAATATTTTGAATGAGATTGATTAACCAAAAAGAAGCATGGAATTGTATCGGTAAGCAAAATATTTCTAAAACTATAAATTATATTTTCTATTGTACTTCCAATCATGCACGTAGTCAGTCTATCATGATATGGCAAGTTGTAAAACTGTTTTTGAAGTGAAGTAATCTAAGGTGTCGTATTTAGCATAAATAGCTTCCAAATTGAAGTAACAAATTTTTGCATTTTCTGTCTTCCAGGATACAGATGGTCCCTCCCATGGAAGTCTTGTATGCCTCTTGAAACAACATTCGAAACCTCTCCAGTCAGGGTACGGAAGTAATGTCCTGAAGCTGATTTTACCAAATGATAAGAATCATAAGAATCCTGATTTGATTGCAGAAAATAAAGATACAAATTTTGATGGTGAAATTAAGTAGTAGTGTTCTATTTTTGTTGAGATTCTTTGCTAATTTTTTTTTTCTTGGAATTAGTTGAGTTGCTTCTTTGTAGCTGACTAGTGACTAATATTTTATTTTTTATGCTTATTTTCTGTTATGTATTTTCAGATAATTTGGATTTAAATATATTTCAAACTGTAATCTTTAATTTTGTTATGGATATAGGATTTGTTGTCATGATCTGGTTGGGAAAAGAGAATATTCTAAGATTAAGCGTGGAAATCAGATTATGAAGCTATGATCTCAACCGTGAATTTAATCATATTCTTAAAAATATAGATTAATGTAAACAGCAAAGATAATGTTAGATTTAACTAGCCAAACAAGGTGCAACTGACCTAGTAGATTGAAATTGAATACATTCTTTCCAAGGTGCAGTTGACTTAGCGGCAACACAAGGGCATACGTTAAGTGACATTTTTTAATAGAAAAAGTGATTAGCAAGCATGCAGTGGTAATGCGTGGCAGCCTAGTGATCAATATATATAGGTTAATTAGTCTGCAATAGTACAACCACTTTTCCAATGCAGCAAGCTAACTCCTCAAGAAACTATAAATCATTTAGTTCTCATAACCCTGCCCCTTTGGTCTGTTATCGTATTAATGGGATCGCTTGTAGAACAGAAGATAAATATATATTAATGGGATCGCTTCTTACTGTATTTAAAAAAAAAAAAAAATCAGTATACCGATTACCCGATTACCCGATAAGGGTATTGGGTTCGGCTAATCGGCCAAACGGGTTAACAATGGGCATTGTTCTCGGGTCGGGTCGGGTCGGGAGTTCACCCCTACCTGAAGTAAAGCCACACATTCAAGAATTAAGATCAACATGCAAATTAATCATGACTCCCACTTAAGTAGTCATGACCTCCATTTAATGATTAATTTGGCAAGAGGCGCCACCCCAAATTGCAAGCAAATCCATTAGCATAATCAAGGGACCCACCACTTTCAAGTAACTAAGATACAACTTAGATGCATTCTTCATCATGAGTCAACTCTCTTCTCATCACATGGACCCTACTTCAACTATTTAAATTGCAGATTTTATGTGTGACAGCCATAAAATGGATAATTGATAGCTGGTCACATACACGGCAATAAATAGGGAGGAAGCATACACATCATGAAAAATCTGGAAATTCAAGATGCAAAAAAGGAAAGTAGCCGCAATTCACAAAGCTTGCATATCTCGGCCATAATACAAAATGGAAAGCTGCAAAACAAAGTCCTCACATGGCCCACCAAGCTACAAGTTGATCATACAAGTTTCTGTTACCACAAGTTAAGCTCTAGTCGAAATTGTTGACCAACAATTTCATAGCATCCAACTAGCAAACAACACTTTATTGTTTCTAGAAGATATGAGGGGCGCCACTTGCATGTACACTTGAATGCCAACTCATTTGATTTAATGTCATCCCATGCAAGACAACTCAAAGTGATCGGATTCATGCTAAAAGAAGGGAGCCAAAATCTCCTTTGTCTCTTTGTGTCAAACCACCCAAACACTTCAAGGTTTACACACCAAGCAAGCAAAGAGGCCCACCAGCTTGTTGATAAAGTTCAAATGGCTTAAGATTTCAAGAAATCCGCATGCCATGATTTGTTAATTGAAATTCAAATAGCATACGGCACCTAGGTCTATAAATAGGAGGGAGGCATGAACACAAAAGGGATGCTTGGATACTTGGATGGGGGGAGAGCCTTCTCAACCCTTGAGAAAAGGGAGGAGCATATCAAGTGTTGTTATTTTATTTCTCTCTTGAAGAATTTGGTTGTTCATCATGTGGATGAATAACTAAATAAGGGCTATGGATGAACTTGTGTGTGATGGTATTTGTAGTTTATTTTTGATTCATGTATTTGGTCTTTAAATATTAAAACTCTTTTGTTCTATCATTCTCAATTTGTTTGTGATTTTTTTCGTCTTCAAATAATTATAGAATCTATTTCGTTTATGAACTCAGTCATGCTTTTTCCATCGAAAGGATTAGTTCTATGATTATGTTTGGAGCAATTGATTGTCTATATTGATTTAATTCTCTGCTGCAGTATCGCCTCCTGGGTATATTGTCGATGTTAGATTTTCTCAATAGCGATAACAATTTATGAGATTTAAGCGCAACGAATGATTTTTCAAAATATTACATTTGATTTAAATATGGTTATTAATGTTATATTTTTCGATTGCGAATTTGAACATAGAATTCTCAACTGAGTTATCAATGAATTCAATATAAATTTTAATACCAGAAATACGCAAGAAATTTCCTACGCTTTATTTTTCATCTTATTTTTATACTTTTCGAATTACTCATTTAGTTTTAATTTACGTCTCATTTCAAAAATCACGTTTTGCACTCTTCTAAATTTTTTCATTAATTTTGTCACTATCTTTCATTTCTCAATCTGTGACGACCCAATTTTTCGCATCGATTACAACATAAAACGACGCATCCAGACAAGTAACACAAGGCTACTTATCCTACGTAAGTATAAAAAGCAGCATGCATGCATCTAAGCTTACTAATTAAATGCAATGCCGATTGCAGCTGGAAGAAGTAAATTCCCAATATATGCAAAGAGATCTAACTCTTGCATCAATAGATCACATGGCATACTATAATTACACTTCTCATAACATCGTATTTACAACAACGTTCTATATTAACTCTTACATAACCCAGTTAGTTTTCTCTAAACAAAATCTCATATCCTACCATCATCCAGTACTCTTACTTCTTCACTTGATTACGTACATGGGATCATCTCAACCGGAGAGGAGCATTCCATAGGACCCTCAGGGTACCTCAGAATCTTCAGTGCTGATCGGGTCTCAATGCAATTTATCTATCCCTGCAACAATATCTATCATTCCA
Organism: Platycarya longipes; assembly: GCA_036559045.1. Classification (NCBI taxonomy): domain Eukaryota; kingdom Viridiplantae; phylum Streptophyta; class Magnoliopsida; order Fagales; family Juglandaceae; genus Platycarya; species Platycarya longipes. Next base: position 25,847,632 of record CM071800.1, on the reverse strand, counting down.
TAAGGAATGATAGATAAAACATATAAAACATAAAAGAGTGAGATTTACAAGAAATCTCAGTAAGTACACAGTTAACGAAATAAAGCATAGATAACATCAACTATCATCATACATAATCATACTCACCAACATATCACTTATAAGCATACTTTATGGAACTCATACACGTCAATTACCCATCTTACCATACAAACTTAGATCTTAGCTAGACCCATCATTACATACAAACTTAGATCTTAGCTAGACCCATCATCACATACAAACTTAGATCTTAGCTAGACCCATCATCACATACAAACTCAGATCTTAGCTAGACCTATCATCACATACAAACTTAGATCTTAGCTAGACCTATCATCACATACAAACTTAGATCTTTGCTAGACCTATCGTCACATACAAACTCAGATCTTAGCTAGACCTATCATCACATACAAACTTAGATCTTAGCTAGACCTATCATCACATACAAACTTTAGATCTTTTCACTTTACTTCTTAACCTCATAGGTTTCTTTTATTTCTTATCCTCGATGGGCGTTACGTCTCGCCGTCCCCATCGGGATCTACTTATTGCATAACCTCGACAGGCGTTACGTCTCGCCGTCCCTGTCGGGTCTTACTTATCACATAACCTCGACAGGCGTTACGTCTCGCCGTCCCTGTCGGGTCTTACTTATCTCTTATATATGATGGGCGTTATGCATCGCCATCCCCATCACATATAACTCATCAGTCATCTGGGCGTTACGCACCGCCGTCCTCGTCATGACACGGAACATACATAATATATTACTGCGGGCGTTACGTCTCACCGTCTCCGCTATATACACTCATCAATCATCCGGGCGTTACGTCTCGCCGTCCCCGTTATGATGAGTCTGGTGTCAATCATCCGGGCGTTACGTCTCGCCGTCCCCGTTATGACACAAAACATATACACATAATACTGCGGGCGTTACGTCTCGCCGTCCCCGCTATTCAGATCAATTTCACGGGCGTTACGTCTCGCCGTCCCCGTGAAGATCACATACACTCATCAATCATCCGGGCGTTACGTCTCGCCGTCCCCGTTATGATGAGTGTGGTGTCAATCATCCGGGCGTTACGTCTCGCCGTCCCCGTTATGACACAAAACATATACACATAATACTGCGGGCGTTACGTCTCGCCGTCCCCGCTATATACACTCATCAATCATCCGGGCGTTACGTCTCGCCGTCCCCGTTATGATGAGTCTGGTGTCAATCATCCGGGCGTTACGTCTCGCCGTCCCCGTCTTGACACAAAACATATTCTTATATTACGACAGGCGTTACGCATCGCCGTCCCTGTCGGCACGTCAGTCATACGGGCGTTACGTATCGCCGTCCCCGTCATGACGTGACTAACTTATTCTTTATATAAATTGTTTTCTTTCTTTTTGTTTCTCTCTTATTCATATGAGTTATTTTCACCTATAACTCTACCCATTTGAAACACCACTGCTATTCTAAGAAAACCCTGAATCTAAGCAAAACAGGGCATCTCGCTCGAGCGGGTTGTCGAGCGAGTATCGAGCGAAGTCTCGGGTTGGAACTCGCTCGAGTGGGGTATCGAGCGACAGTCAAGCGAGATCACGGCTCATGGGGTTTTTCAACCTAAACCAAGCAATCTTCTCACATAAACCTTATTTTTACTTATTAAAACATAAATCTAGGTCCTTATAATTTTCCTAACATTTTACAATCACCAAACTCATATCCAAAACACCATAAATTCCAAGCACATCATATAAGCCTAATTCAAGCTCCAACTAACAACAAACTTAATTCCATCAACAATCTACTTATTCTATGCCAAGATTAAGTTAAATTGTATACTTACAAGTTTCTCCAAAGCTTGGTTGAATGATCCAACTAGTCCTTGCAATATTTCTCCTCAAAGCACTCACTTAGCTCACTTAGGAGATGTTTGGAGGTTCAAGGGTTAGGGAGGCTTCTTCTTTGGTTTTCTCTCTAAGTGTACGTGAGTTCCTTCTCCCAAAAGGTCTCCTATGATCTGAAGATGGTTATATATATATAGAATTAGATGGCTTGGGAAAAAGAGAAGGAAAACAAACCAAAGCAATGGGTTAACTCAAACCGTGTATGGTGTGGTGTGCTGTCCAGCTTTGGTTAGTCTAATCCTCATCCATATTTCTCATGATCTCCAAGGATTTTCATCCTATGGCTATGCTTCTTCCTCATCTAAAATCATCTTAGATCAATGGCCCCAAATAATTACCAAATATAGGTATAAAAGTAAACTCCAAAAAGTCTAAAATACCCAAGATGAGCTTAGCTGGCTATTGGCCTTCCTTGCATCCCCAAGGCTTCTAGAACTTCTTCTTCAACTTTTGCCCCACGTCCAAGACTTCCTTGGTACCCTTAGAGTGGCTGGAAAATATCTCATCACCTAATTCCCAAGGTTTGGTTACCAATTGGTTGGAAACAAAGGGGATAGTTGGCTGTTTTGGCCAATCAGATTAGTTCTCCACTCTTGCTTGGTTTTAAACTAATTATTCTTCTAGAAGCTCTTCCTCCACTTGACACATGCTCTCATACGTGTATCTAGTAGATAACCATGAGGAAAACCAATAAAATTCGAACATCTAAGGTGAGGTGGTGAAGTGATTTATTTTCGGGCTCCAGTTTGCACTTAAAACAGATCAGTCCCATGCCAGCCCAAATAATCCCTCGATAAACTTCGATTCTATAAAACCTTCAATCATAAAAGTTATAGATCTATATCTTAGAGTTCTATAGGAACTGGAATCACTTCATTTGGAGTTCATATGACCAAGTTATGATTTTTATAATAAAACTCGACAGATAAGCCCGAGAACACCAATCCGGGCACACCAAGTGTTGGATAGATGATTCCTCTTATTTCACACGAAATTTACTAAATAAAATCTCCTAATTTTCCACATCTCTACATACTTTTCCAGATCTTAGGATAATTGAGAAAATAATCCAAAGGCTTAATCTTATCCAATGTTCTTAGTCAACTTCAAGTCAATGCTCATCTATCTCCAATTCAGACCTGGTACTTCAATCTCTATTTCTCATTTGATTAAGTCCGTATCTCTTAAACCTCAAAACATAAAAGTTGTAGATATTCCTCTTAGATTTCCCTATCCTCTTGAATCACTCAAATCCGATATCAAATGAGCAAGTTATGACCATTCTACTAAAAGACGTTTGTCTGTCCCTGTATTTCGCTCGAGCCAGACATCAAGCGAGAGTCGAGCGAGATCTCGGGTCTAGGCACTTTTTCACCTTAACACAAGTCACACATTTATACTCAACCCCGCTCCTAACCTTTCAATATAAAAATCCTATACATATATCCCAAAATTCCTAAAAATAGGCTTGGAGAGACATAATCATCCCACATATGAAAATTAAGCGAATATCTAAAAATCCGGGTTATCACACAATCCATCTCCCTGTGGAATCGACACTTCAAAGCTACACTACAAATGACCGTGTTATTCTTTGGACGTAATCAATGAGTCATTGTATGGATAATCTGGAAAACTAGTAATCTTTTAAATATTGTTCTTGGGAGGTTTGGGTTCCTCGAATACCTAGTTTACATGTAAGCATTGTTGAATGAATGAGATGATTTCCATTTCCATTTCATGAGATCTGCTATTATCATTTACATCTCTGTATTACAATCACCATTTACAAGAAGGTACATTACACTTCCCCTCCTCAAACCGAGGTTCTCTTCACGTCGGAAACACCACACCGGTGCTAGAAAGTGCCAGCCATCCTTGTTCCATTGAATCCACTCCCTTCCGGTAAGGCCATAGCCGTCGAACACCTTCCTCCCTCTACCCATTTTGATTGACAGTTTTGGTTTAGCTCCATCTCTCCCTCTCTTATTCACAGTGTCGCACCACTGCCAGAGGGATCCTCCAACAGCCATTGTGACTTCCAGCAACATTGAGCCACTATCGCACCTCCCCTCTTCTCGGTGAGCACCCTACACAAACTGCTTGATGTTCTACTTCTTTTTGTTTCCGTAATCATCTTCTTCCATTTAATTGCTTTTTGATTTCAGCCTTCCACAAATGGCACCTCAAATATTTCTATATTTATTTAAATGCCCTCTAGACCCTGCTATGTAATAACCCGGATTTTTAGACATCCGCTTAATTTTCATATGTGGGATGATTATGTCTCTCCAAGACTATTTTTAGGAATTTTGGAATATATGTATAGGATTCTTATATTGAAAGGTTGGGAATAAGGTTGGGTATAAATGTGACTTGTGTTAAGGTGAAAAAGTGCCTAGACCCGAGATCTCGCTCAACTCTCGCTTGATGTCTGGCTCGAGCGAAATACAGGGACATACAGACGTCTTTTAGTATAATGGTCATAACTTGCTCATTTGATGTCGGATTTGAGTGATTCAAGAGGCTATGGAAAGCTAAGAGGAATATCTACAACTTTTATGTTTTGAGGTTTAAGAGATATGGACTTAATCAAATAAGAAATGGAGATTGAAGTATCAGGTCTGAATTGGAGATAGATGAGCATTGACTTGAAGTTGACTAAGAACATTGGATAAGATTAGGCCTTTGGATTATTTTCTTAGTTATCCTAAGATCTGGACAAGTGTGTAGAGATATGGAAAATGAGGAGATTTTATTTAGTGAATTTCGTGTGAAATAAGATGAATCATCTATCCAACATTTGGTGTACCCGGATTGGTGTTCTCGGGTTTATCTGTCGAGTTTTATTAGAAAAATCATAACTTAGTCATATGAACTCCAAATGAAGTGATTCCAGTTCCTATAGAACCCTAAGACATATATCTATAACGTTTATGACTGGAGGTTTTAGAGAATCTAAGTGTATCGATGGATTAATCTGGCTGGAATGGGACTGATCTGTTTTAAGTGCAAACTGGAGCTCGAAAATAAATCACTTCACCACCTCACCTTAGATGTTCGAATTTGATTGGTTCTCCTCATGGTTATCTGCTAGATACATGTATGAGAGCATGTGTTAGGTGGAGAAAGAGCTTCTAGAAGAATAATTAGCTTAGAACCAAACAAGAGTGAAGGACTAATCTGATTAGCCAAAACAGTCAACTATCCCCTTTGTCTCCAACCAATTGGTGACCAAACCTTGGGAATTAGGTGATGAGATATTTTCCAGCCACTCTAAGGGTGCTAAGGGAGTCTTGGACGTGTGGATAAGGGTGAGGAAAATGTTCTAGAAGTCTTGAGGATGCAAGGAAGACCAATGGCCAGCTAAGCTCATCTTGGGTATTTTAGACTTTTTGGAAGTTTACTTTTATATCTATATTTGGTAATTATTTGGGGCCATTGATCTAAGATAATTTTAGATGAGGAAGAAGCTTAGCCATAGGATGAATATCTTTGGAGATCATGAGAGATATGGATGATCATTGGACTAGGCAAAGCTGGACAGCACATGCCATACACCTCACACGGTTTGGGTTAACCCATTGCCTTGGTTTGGTTTCCTTCTCTTCTTCTCCAAGCCACCTATTTCTATATATATATAACCATCTTCAGATCATAGGAGACCTTTTGGGAGGAGGAAGTCACGTTCACTTAGAGAGGAAGCCAAAGAAAAAGCCTCCTTAACCCTTGAACCTCCAAACATCTCCTAAGTGAGCTAAGTGGGTGCTTTGAGGAGGAATGTTGCAAGGACTAGTTGGATCATTCAACCAAGCTTTGGAGAAACTTGTAAGTATACAATTTAACTTAATCTTAGCATAGAATAAGTAGATTATTGATGGAATTAAGTTTGTTGTTGGTTGGAGCTTGAATTAGGCTTATAAGATGTGTTTGGAATCTATGGTGTTTTGGATATGATTTGGTGATTGTAAAATGCTAGGAAAATTATAAGGACCTAGATTTATGTTTTAATAAGTAAAAATAAGGTTTATGTGAGAAGATTGCTTGATTTAGGTTGGAAAACCCCTTGAGCCGTGATCTCGCTTGACTGTCGCTTGATACCCGCTCGAGCGAGTTCCAACCCGAGACTTCGCTCGACTGTCGCTCGACACCCGCTCGAGCGAGATACCCTGTTTTGCTTAGATTTAGGGTTTTCTTAGAATAGCAGTGGTGTTTTAAATGGGTAGAGTTATAGGTGGAAATAACTCATGTGTATAAGAGAGAAACAAAAAGAAAGAAAACAATTTATATAAAGAATATGTTCCGTGTCATGACGGGGACGGCGATACGTAACGCCCGTATGACTGACGTGCCGGCAGGGACGGCGATACGTAACGCCTGTCGTGATATAATAATATGTTTTGTGTCATAACGGGGACGGCGAGACGTAACACCCGGATGATTGACACTAGACTCATCATAACGGGGACGGCGATACGTAACGCCCGGATGATTGATGAGTGTATGATTGATAAGTTAGTCACGTCATGACGGGGATGGCGATACGTAACGCCCGTATGACTGACGTGCCGGCAGGGACGGCGATACGTAACGCCTGTTGTGATATAATAATATGTTTTGTGTCATAACGGGGACGGCGAGACGTAACGCCCGGATGATTGACACTAGACTCATCATAACGGGGACGGCGATACGTAACGCCCGGATGATTGATGAGTGTATGATTGATGAGTTAGTCACGTCATGACGGGGACGGCGATACGTAACGCCCGTATGACTGACGTGCCGACAGGGACGGTGATACGTAACGCCTGTCGAGGTTATGTGATAAGTAAGACCCGATGGGGACGGCGAGACGTAACGCCCATCGTGGATAAGAAATAAAAGAAACCTATGGGGTTAAGAAATAAAGTGAAAAGTATAAGTATAAGTATAAGTATAAGTGAGAAGTATAAGGTTGTATGTGATGATGGATATAGATGAGATCTAAGTTTGTATGTGATGATGGGTCTAGCTAAGATCTAAGTTTGTATGTAATGATGGGTCTAGCTAAGATCTAAGTTTGTATGTGATGATGGGTCTAGCCAAGATCTAAGTTTGTATGGTAAGATGAATAATTGATGTGTATGAGTTCCATTAGGTATGCTTATAAGTGATATGTTGATGAGTGTGAGTATGTATGATGATAGTTGAGGTTGTCTATGCTTTATTTCGTTAACTGTGTACTTACTGAGATTTCTAGTAAATCTCACTCTTTTATGTTTTGTATGTTTTATCTATCATTCCTTATGGAATGATAGATGTTGTTGCAGTGATAAATAAATTGAATTGAGACTCGGTCAGCACGGGAGATTCTGAGGTACCCTGAGGGTCCTATGGAATGCTCCTCTCCGGTTGAGATGACCCCGCGTACGTAATCAAGTGAAGATGTAAGAGTACTGGATGATGGTAGGATATGAGTTTTTGTTTAGAGAAAACTAACTGGGTTATGTAAGAGTAAATACAGAATATTGTTGTAAATACGATGTTATGAGTAGTGTAATTATAGTATGCCATGTGGTCTATTGATGCGAGAGTTAGATCTCTTTGCACATATTGGGAATTTACTTCTTCCAGCTGCGATCGGCATTGCATTTCATTAGTAAGCTTAGATGCATGCATGCTGCTTTTTATATTTACGTAGGATGAGTAGCCTTGTGTTACTTGTCCGGATGCGTCGATTTGCGTTGTAATCAATGCGAAAAATCGGGGCGTGACATGCTATGTAAACCGAACCTCTATCTCTTTGGGCTTTATATAATTGATATTTAAACTATGTTATAAATAGATTTCAATGGAAAGTGGTAAGTGTTTAATATTTTATGTTTAAACACTTTCAAGTCTACTATGTTGAGTGATATCATTATTTATTTAACTTAAACCAAATATTTTCTTACTAAATTGTATTATGTTATTAGTTTCAAATTATGGTTTGATTATATTAGTAGTTCATTAGGGATTGAGCTTTAAATATGATTAAGTTGAATTAAAATAGATTTTATGGTCACTGTGTCAAATTTGATAAAGTTATTATATTATAGTCATAATTAGATATAAGGAAAAATCTTAAGAGTATATAATTGATATTAGTATTTGTATAATCTTGTAAGATTAAATAATTATATTAATTATTAGAAAGCAAACTTATTTTAAGAATTGGTGCTTTCATGAATTGTTTTAATATTAGAGTCCAAGTATCTCCCTAGAATATAATTGGAAATTTCAAAATATATTATTAGTATTTAAATAATTTATGATATTAGAATGTATTAATTTTCCTATCAAAGAGAATATTTATTTGATTAAGTCTACAATATGATTTTAATTAAGTAGATTATTAGGACACGTTTCGAGATAAATTAGTGATTGTTTAATATTCCATATAGGTAACAAGTTATGAAGGAGAATTCCGGAAGCAGCGCTACGAGGTAAGTAAATTTAATCACAAAATTATGATCCTCACATGTAGCTTATATTATTAGTAAAGCTAGTTCGTTGATAGCCCTTTTCATATATCCCTCATGTCATGCAAGCATGCCATTCAGCACAGCACAACACACGATCCTGTCATTCAGCATCATGCTTTGATTCAGCGAGTTCTAGTTATTTATATTAGTATGTAAATTATGCATCTCATATTCCATAAGTTAAGTTAAGCTTAAGTATAAGGTTAGGTCAAATCAGAGATGAATAAATCAGTTATTCAGTTGATCAGTTCAGTAAAACAGTTAGTTCAAATGGTCATGCAGATGCATGGTACTAGTGCATATCAGATTAGGGTAGATGTGTAAGCCACAGACCTAAATGTTGTCCACCATAGTACGCTAGAGTATTATCAGCGACTCCCCTTGCTGCAGCGGGATGTGGGGCCGGTGCACAACCTTGCACATAGGGTTAAGTGTGTTGGCCAATCAGTTCAGCTAAATCAGTGTAGCTAAATTAGTGCAGCTAAATCATTTAGTAAGTTTAGTCAGACCAGTCAGTTAATTCAAATCAGTCAGTTTAAGTCAGTTAGTTAGTTAAATTAGATAGTCAATCATGCATAGTATGAGTATTAACATTTACAATCATGTTTTTAGATTTCAGCATAAATTTATAAAAAAATTCCTATAGTATTATCTCACGTTGTGGTGGATTCTTTATAGAGCCATCGAATTACTTTAGTTTATTTCCTGATTTTAAAACCACCCAAGTGAGGAAGTTGACCAGTGCGAGCAAACAGGCCAGGAGTCGATTAAGCAGTTATTTGAATTTTCAGCATTTATAGAAATAAGTGTTTTTATGACACAAGTTTGTTTCCAGTTATTCAGTAAATATTTTTTTTTAAAGACGTTTTATTAGAACTTTGTTTTTTGAAATAAATGTTATTTATTTTATTATTAAAACCAAGAATCTTGTGTTGGATTAAAATTTTTTAGAAAAATCCAAGTGACATCCCTTAACCTATGGGAAAGGGATGTTACATCAACTATAAAAAAAATGGATCAAGGAAGTTCAAAGTTGTTGTTTCAAGTGAAAAAGGTTGAAAGAAATGGTTTGAGCCTTTGGCCATTACTGTGTTTGGATGTTGAGCTAAGTTAAGATCTGAGTTCTGCATGAATAGTACTGATTTGGGATTGTTGAGTGAGTTTTATTGGAGTCAAATAAGATGAGTTAAAAATGTGTTTGAATGTTATGATAAGTTTAGATATATTTAGAGAAAATTCTAAAATCTATGGGATCCACTATTGTTCTTTGGCAGTGATTGTCCCCCACAAGTGCTAGCTTGATGGCAATTTTTGAAAAAAAAAAATGTTTTCTCATAACGTCATGCTCATAGTCAAGTAACAGAATTCCGCTTGACATGGCGCTCGAGCAGAAATTTTTAAAAGTTGCTTGAGAGTGGTTAAACGTCGCTCGAGTGAGGTTCAATAGAAAAGAAAATCTTGCGCCACTCAAGCCCATTCATTTCAACCCAAACATCCATTGTTCTCTCTCCTTTCTTTTCACTCAAGCCAGTTGGCTTTTCACATGACTTTTTTCAACATATTGTCTTCAACCAATAGTAAGTTCATTTCAAACCCATCAATTTCATTTCTTCTCCTTCCATTAGGGTTCTACGTGCAAACTTTAAAAAAAAAAGAAAAAAAAAACTAGGGTTTCACTGTGTTGGTTTTTAGAATTGTTGAAATTACTTATGTTCTATTTCCCATCCTATGATCTTATATAGATGAGCTCATTTTGTTTATTTCTATAGCTGTAGTGACTCTATTTGTTTGAGTTGTATTAAGGAAGACATGTAGGAATGGATTGAATATTGTGTGAGGTAAATGGGAATTGCAGGTAAGGTGTTTGTGAGTTTGACAGAGTGAAGATGAAATAAATGTAATAAACGTAATCTTGTAGACAAGTAGCAGCAAAATGAAAAGGAGATAATGAGGAGAAGAGCAAAGCATTTTTTTTTTGTTTGATAACTTTTCAAAACTAGGAAAGATATGGACTAAACTTAAAGCACATAGTGAAATTAGTTTGATCCTGCTATTTGTAGAAATCTGATCATATTCTTTCCTTCATCTTGATGTATCCCAATTTAGTAATTGGCTGGTTCTTTTGAAGTATATGCCATATAGTTTATATGGTCTTCCGTTAAGGAATTATAGGAACTTGAGTTATGCCATTTACATGGATTAACCCAATGAGGATGTTGGATATATGAGGGGAATATTGTGATACCTTATTCTGATAAGTGATAAGGCCATATATGGACATGTATGGAGTCTCACATTTTTTTACAAGGATAAATTCTTGATTTCTATAATGTTCCATTGGAGCTCATTACAATTTTAACAAAGATTTGCTCAACTCAATCAATTAATTAATTATTTTTTTATTGAGAAAGTAGACATTTTGATTGACTTTAGTCTTATTTGGTTGGGAGCAAGACCATTATAAAAAGCTAAGACAATAAAAAATTAATCTTTCCACTTCATACATGACAAAATATGGGAATCCCTTCTTTAAATCCTAGTTTTTAAGAGTCCTTAACACTTTCCCAAGAAAATTACCAACTATCAAATTAGTGAATTCGTCCAGGGATGGAGTTCAATATCCAGTTGTGAATGTTTCTGTTTATAGCAATATTCAAAAATAAATAACTACCCATGAATTATATATAATATTCTTGAACAGCAAAATGAACATAATGGGATCTCAAGCTAGTAAAGCAACTTTCTTGTACATACGTAGGAATTATTTCTTACATGGAATTAATTAGACTTGGAAACCATGTTGGTTCAAATTGTTCTCATCATCAAACCAGGTTCTAATCCTAGGGATGGATCATTCTAATTTAGGATTGATCTATTGAAAAACAAGGCATGATCATTTGTGTTTTGGTTGCTTATTCATTCAAAGGTCGGCTTGCGAGTGTAGTCTTGTCATGATCATCTAATTGGGTGACCAACTAATCTCAATTTAATGAGCAAGAGAAGGATTCATTGGTCTTAATAAATCAAAGTAAATGAAAACTAACAGGGGAGGGAAAGGATAAATCTTTATAATGATAAAAATTCTAGGCATTGGCTGCCACCCTTTTATAGTAATGACTGGTTTCTTGTTAATTTCCAATGCATTCTATAATTGCAACTTTTATCACTTATATGTATATATATATGTCTGTGTGTTTGTGTGTGTGTGTGGCTCTTATCAATTAGCCTGTTTACTCATCTGTTTATTGTTTTTCCTGTCTACAGTTGTGCTATCATGTCTCGCCATGTGCATCCCCATCAAAACCTTCCTACCCCTACTCAAGGAGAATTCCATAATGCTCAGGCACGAGACCTCTATGCTGAGAATTTCTCTCACCAAACTCTTATCGTTGAGCATGAGGTCTCTCTAAGTGAGCCTACCCATACCATTGTGCCTCACATTTTTTAGTCTCACCAGTGGCTATCCTTAACCACTTATTATCCCACTCCATCTTTCAAGTTAGTCCAGGAGTTTTACTCCAACATTCAGGTCATCTCTAAAGATGGCTCATTCTAAGACAGTCTCTTGGAATATCTATTTCTGGGTGACTCCGGACATGTTAACTCATTTGCTAAATGCCCCTCGTATCGCCAATCTAGACTATCCATATATACGGACCATTCCTCCCAGCGAGCTAGACATCCATGGATCTTATGTGGATACAACGTAGCCTGGGATGGTCGGTCTCCACTGCAACTTGCAAAATTCCCACCTAACTATCTTCTTCTAACTAGGATTGTCTTCACTAACCTTTATCCTACTGCTCACCAGACTGATGTTGGTCTTGATAGAGCCACTCTCTTTTATGCACTGATAAGAGACATCTCTATTCATTTGGAGAGTCTGTATCGTCATTCTTGAGGCATTTCGGTCCAACAATAGATGGACTGGATTGCCATTTGTCAGTCTTCTCACGTGCATTACTCTACCTTAGTCGATACCCATTCTTCCCGTAGAGCCTAGAGTCTCTCTTAAAGCATCCATTGGTTGTGAGACCATCTTGCTGAGTTGTGCTCACATTTGCATAAATCCCTTAGACCCTGAGTATTCTCTGGCATCCACTTCTCAGATGCCTGGCTCTAGGTCATTCGCATCTCAGCCACCTACCTCTCATCCATCTAGCTTGGCACCATCTCGTTCTACACCAAATTCGACCAAGTCAACATTACAGATGATACTTGGTTATTTTATCCTCATTGATGCTTGTTTTAATAGTCATCAGTAGGTTGTGATCCAAAGCTTCAGCAACATAGAGGCACACCTAGATGACTCTACTGCTAACGATGGTGATGGTGCTGATGATGGTGGTGGTGATTGATATCTAGGTTATGTAGGGGAGTAGGACTTATATGTAGGGGGATAATGATGGTGCTGATTATGATGGTGGCGATTGATATCTATGTTATGTAGGGGAGTATGATTTATATGTAGGGGGATGTGATATGTAGCGTGGACCAACACATTTGTAGGATAGGATCTAGCTAGTAGGAGTAACATCATGAAAAAGTTCAACATTTGCCTTCAATTTTAGCACCCATGTTTTGTGCTAATGTTTGTCTATGAAACACATTTGTTTGTTTTTTACTAATGAAGTGATTCTTGATTGAAAGTTTTCTATTTCATCTCTAAACTTGACTTTGCTAAGCATTTATGTACTAGCATGATACTGTAAATGTGTGAATATTGCATGCATATATGTTTTGGTTGGTTTTTCTATACATGTTAATGTAAAAATAATAATTGAAATCATTTTCTTGTGAGAACCTTTGTACAATTGCCTTGTCACGTGGATTGATGTTGTATAACGTGAGAAGGGGCCGAAGTGAGCTCAACATGTCGTGAGTAGAAACCGTAGAATTAAGATCAACAGGCGCTCGAGGGAACCTCTCATAGATAGTTTGTTCGTCACATGTTCAAGATGTCGCTCGAGCAAAATTCTTACAGAGAGTTCGCTCAAACCTCACTCGACGTATGGCTCAAGCAGATTCTCTCAGCTACGTTGCGTAATCATTCGCTTGAGCGATTTATGCAGTTCACTCTCTCAAAATTACCAAAGAATAAAAATTAGTATATTAATTCAATAAAATAATCCTAATAACATTGCCACTTGCATTCAATGATTGATTTATATAGTGAACATTGATATAAAAATAAAGTGACCCTAATTGACAAGTCATTTTTCCATATTGATATAATGAAAACATTTGCTGGACCCCTTTTTGATCATTTATCCTTTTTGCCCAGTAGCATGCATCCACATTGGCATTGCAATAGCATTCCTTTGCCTGTGCAGCTGCACTCGACATGTCGCACTCATGAAATTGTCCACTGCTGTTGTGCTCGTAGATATTCATTGGGATTGGTGAACGCTCTAAAGGCCTCGTCATTAGGTGTAACCGTGCATATGAAGTTATGTATTGTACAACAACATGCAATGACAAGATATTGTTGTTGTAGTATGGGAACCTCGCCTCTACTCTCTGTTGGAAAATTTGTGTCACCATAGATCTTTGAATCGCTTCCTGAGCACTGCACTTGAACCATTGATGCACGAACTAGTATTATTGTTGTCAGTCACAAAGTTACATTTATTGTGAGAGTAGCGCGATAGGGAGCACACTTGACAGGAGATAGACATAAGAGGTAGAGAGTGAGTTGGATGATATTACAACATTAACTTTGAAATTTGAAACTGCCGCTTCAAGGCACCAAGAGTTCGTTCAATGACATTCTGAAGGGATGAATGTCGATAATTAAAAAGGTCTTTATATCCTTGGAAGGTACGATTCCCTAAGGTTCTTGATCTATGATACCTCACTCGTGGATACAACAGCATAAATGCTCAGTGGATGGAAATGCAGAATCTACCAAATAATGATAACCTGACAATTTAGTACACCATTGATGTATTATAAATATGGTTTAAATCAGGAATCCCGTAAACATAGAACATACCAACAAACATAAGGTGTAAATATTATCAACTTCAGGCCATGGAAAATTGTTCTTCAGCCACCCACCGACATATACGAATGTGAGCATCATGGCCTGTACCCTCCCACCGACATATACGAATGTCAATTTCATATCAAATCACGTACACACAAGATATTTTGGGCAACCCAGTGATGCTGATTTATATATGAGTAATGGATGTCAGCACATTTGCATCCATGAATGTCCCATCCATTGCACTGTGAAATTTTTGCATATTTGTATTTAAAGAATAAATAACTACCAAAATCGTGTATTGCTAAACAATATGATAATTTGTTGAGTGCATTTCCTTCAAATTAGTCTAGCAAATTAGATAATGGTACATAAATTTACCTTGAACCATGGATAATGTTTGGAAATTCCTGCAATATAAGGCATCACTCTAATTGTCTGTGTTGGTTTAATGACATGGCATGCTAGGCGACATAATGCTTGCATAACTCTGTAAACCCATGTGTTTAATGTTTCAACCGAATGTTGAATAGGTTAGTTGCATTTAGTTGAATAACACCATGTCCAACGGTGTAGGAAAACATTCCTAACGCTTCCTCAACTATGACCTATCGCAACAAATTACGCAACCAACCATTTGTATGTAACTAATCGCATAAGGCCCGAAATGCATAAACCTCAATTTGAAACTACTCATAATAGTTGTTAGGATGTCCATTTAATACTACAATGATGTACTGATGTCCATGCAATCCAATGTTGTGTTGTGGCCTAGGCATGGCAAGTTGGGCATGAGATTGCTACATGAACGCAGCCACTATTAGAAGGGATGCCTGTTCATAGACTCCATTGTCATGCCTTCTCCATGCATCCCATTCTGCCCATCTATAATGGTCAAATTAATTTGACGGGTTACTATTAGAGCCCTCTGTGCTTGCTTGTTCTCATCGGTGTTTACTATAATATTCCACCAACTATCATTGTCCATTCTGCACTTTTTAGAATAATTTCGATGGAATCGTTAGTTTCAATAAATGCATATAGTAATTAACATACTACAGGAAAAAATAAATCCACATTTTTATGAACGTAACAACTACTTTTATTGAAAGCAAGCCTGTAATAACTTGAATTTTTACTTGTCCTTTTTAATTTACATGCTTAGCCTGATCATAATTTCTTTAGAGTTATTTTGGTGGACCTTTGAAACTTTTAGAAATATATTTATTATTTATTCTGGGCCTTTTCTTATGAGGAACATTGACAAGTTAGGCTCAAAATGGTAAAAGAATGCAAATAGAGGAATGTTGTACAAACCAAGGCAATTGAGTAAATTTCGGCAGATTTAACACCTCTTGTTAATCTGAGCATAACTTTCTCATTTTATTTGGGATTGGGATGACTCAAGATTCTATAGAAATCCAAGAGAAAGATATACAACCTTTGTATTTGTTTTTAGAGATATTGGCTTAATCGAGGATGAAATTGGGCGTGAAGCTGACACGTTTGAAAATGGATCCAAATAGTCGAATTTCACTTTGTTTTCATTTTGTATGTATAGTACCCCAAGGATAAGTACGTGACTTAGATGACATGTATGCTTCTAGAAACCAAATAAGGAAAGCCAATAATAGGATAGTTTTAGTTACACAAGCAAGGTATTTTTAAAAGAATATTCCTAGACAATTCAGATTGGCTAATCTCGGACAGTTTTGATGTATTTTAGTAATTTGAGCATAAATTTCTCATCCAATCTCCAAATGAGATGATTTAAAAGGCTATAGAACACTAATAAAAGTATTTAAAGCTTCTATATTTTTAGTTTTAAGAGATACATACTGGATGAAGGACGTATATGAAATGGATCTATTTGAAAATCGCCTTAGACATTGGTAACCAACTTTGTGCCTAGACCTATAGGGATATTTTTCTAACACATGTAATAACTTGCCAAGTGTAGGGCAAGTGGTCTAATGAGCTTAAGATAAGCTTAAGCTTTACCAAGAGCCAACAAGCCTAATATTCAATGAAATGATGTAGGCTAACACCTAAAGGGGCAAGTGGTATACGATAATAGGAACATGTGTAATCCTAGAAATATTTTTATATTCTTTTTATTTATATAGTGGTCGACCAAAGGGATAGGAGTTCTCTCCCTTTTTCCCAAGAAAAACTCATGGCTAAGGTAAAGGAAAAACCCTCTCCACCTCTTCAAACACTCACTTACTTTACCAAGCAATTCTCTTAGATTCTAGGAGTGTTTTCTAAGGAATTTTCCAAGACAAAACTCTTCCACAAGTAGAATTGCTCGGAGAAAGTTGTAAGTATACTATACCTTCACCTATTTATAGGATTTTATTTGTATAGATTTAGAATGTAATATGTTGATGGTTATTCCATTTGATTGCTCAATATGCTTATAGAAAATGTTATGTAGTGCTAAGTGGATTTCATAGGAAAAATAGTGTGATGAAATATGGAAGGATAATTGAAGGAGCATGTTATTATTCTAGAAATGTGTGGATTGAGGTTGAAATAATGATATGTTAGATTGAATGAATAAACAAGCCAAATTGAAGGCCTAGGATGCTTCGGCTGTGATGGAATCTTTTAAGATTTTTTAGTTTATTTTCCTAAAATTAATAATATGAGGATTAATTTAAAATTAGTAGTGCATCTTCATCATATTTTAATGAAATATTTGTGTATTAGATATAGCATGAAATTAGTTGGTCTTTAGAGTGAATGTTATATTGCTTGGAAGGCTAGTTTTATGAATGATTATGTCAAGTTGCTTTATAGAGAAACAAGAAGTTATTTGGGGAAAATTCTTAGTAAAGCAAAGGTTTATCTTATAGAACTAAGAATGAAATTTAGTGGATAGATTTGAGGAATTAGATTTACAAGGACATGACATTTTGAGACTTGCAAGGGTTAGATGAGGTTCGGCCCTAGTAGGTTTCTCATAGTGTTTATATTTTGTTCATTATTTTTATGATATTCTAATAAAATAAAATGATTCAGGAGATTTAAAAGAATGATCTATTTGAAGAATATTGGAGGGATATGAGTTATCTAGTGACAGTCTTGAACCAAGAAGTAGTGAAAAAAATGAGATTAATTAAGTTAAAAAGGGGATTCGGCTAGGGTGCCTAATTAGCCTCTAAATTTTCAAGGCATGATGAAAAGGGAAAGAGAAAGATATTTCCAAGGAATTAAGATTATAGGATTCCTTTTAGAATGAAATTTCCATGTTTGATTAATAGGAAAGAATTAAAGAAGATCAAATTAAGAAATGAGATGTGTTTCGGCTATAATTAAATTTTATAAAGTCCTCATGACATGCTAATAAGAAGATGTATTAATCTCAAGGAAATAAAGAAAGGAAATTAAGGGTATTTTGTATTGAAAAATTTGGCCTTATAATGTTTAGGGCTATAAATATACGTTTTATTTTAAGAAAATATGATTAAATTATTAAATTGTTAAGATGGGATTTCTATACGCTATGATATTTATGAGAAAGCAGGTTACATGTTGTATGACTCACGAATGCTTGTACCATGCACGAAAAGTTTAGTGGTTCAGACGTGATTATGTTACGTCACAAGATTTTGTGCTTTGAGTCATATCAATTCAACCATAAATAAGATTATGAAAAACATTATAAGAACAAGAATAAGAAAGAAACAACTAAGAGGAATGAAATTTAAAAGTCACATTATAACGGGGACGGCGATACGTAACGTCTATATGACTAACATGACTAGCATGAGTATGTAGCCTAGTGCTACCTATCTTGACACTTTAGTTTACGTTAAAATTCAAATGTAAATTGGGAATGTCACAAAGCTAATGTTTGAATTAAACTAGGTAATACGAATAATATTGTTAGGAAATAGGACAAGTTAAGGAAAGCCATAGGAGCACATCGATGTGTCAGAGAACATTAGAACTTACTAAAGAAAGTGCTACATCTAGTAAACATGCAAGACCAATATGTGTGCTCAATTTATAGTCACCGAACCCATTTGATCTCAGCTCTGGAGAAATATTTTGGAATATAGCTAGCATATGCAGATTCATAAGAGCTTCCATTGCACGAATATGAACATCTAGTGTTAGGGAAGGGGTAATGACCTGAAGTCACTACATACAATGTGCAACATTGCTAAAGCCTGCATCATTAGAAGCATTATTTGAAGCCTCGCATCTACTGCACTTTGAATTGCATACTTTAAATATCTTTGCATCCAAATCTGACCATGCATTTACACTACTGGCAATTGTTTGCAAGGCATTTCCAAGCTCTAGTGAGATTGACGAGCCGGCTGCATCACTACATCGTCTACAAGAATGCCTCAATTGTGGCACCCCTCCTTGCAAGGATTTAGTGAGCCCGATGTCATCTAGATCAATGGTGGAGTCTAAGCTAGTGCTAGTGTCCAACACTGGACCCTGGGCCCTTGAATTACTCTCTAATCACTGCTCCTCCGCTCTAGAGGGGGTTCTTGCATTGAGGCAAAATGAAGAACCCCTGTCATGACCATTTGGCCAAAAATCATATAGAGAAGATCATAGTTGGCACAACCGTCAGTTTTGAACTTTTTCCACTCACCTTAGACCTAAAAATGGAGGTAGGAGAAATTATTAAACAACTTTATCATACAAGTACAACACTGCTTTAATCATGTGGAGTTCACTTTAACTTTATTTTGACTTGTACTTGTTACTTTCAAGTTGCTTAGCACCGGAGAGTCGTCCTTTCCTTTTCTTAAAGGGTAAGGTAGAGTGTCCTTTCCTTCTTTGATCTTTGAAGGGTAAGGCGGTGAGCAAATTTTTTCAACATTCTAGTCCAACTCAGTGCCTTGGATCTTCAAAAAGATGGCAGATTAGTTAACTAAGCTATGGGAAGGCTTTTCACTAATTGAAGTAGAGAAAGAAGTGATTAATTTTATTAAGGAAGAGACTAGTCGTGCTTCTGCAAAAGCAAACATGTGCTTTCTTCTTCATCTCACAAAAAAATTCTAAATAAAGAGGCCTTTAAGACCACCAAGAGCAAAGTATGGAATCCTGCAGGCTTTATATGCTTTAACAAAGTGGGACGCTACAAGTTTCTTGTTGAATTTCAAAAGGTCACAGATTTAGAAAGAGTGTTGATAGGTAAACCATGGTCTTTTGACAAGAACTTAATTTGCATCCAAACGTTTGAAAGCAACACTTTGCTTGATGAGTTGGATATCTATCAAGAACCATTTTGGATTCAATTATATGGTCTACCTCTAGTAGTAATGTCTGTTGAGGGGGGAGTAGGAATTGGATCCTCTATTGGAGAAGTTTTGGATGTTGATGTTGATAATGATGGTTTAGGTTGGGGAAAATATCTAAGAATCCAAGTCGTCATGGATATCACAAAGCCTTTGCCTAGAGGTAAACTGATTAGAGTAGAAGGTGTTCAAAGGTGGATTGACTTCAAATATAAGAGATTGCCACTTTTTTGCTTTAATTGTGGGGCTATTCAACATATAGATAGAGTCTGCACAAAAGGGAAACCAAGAATTAAAACCATAAAAGTAGAGCAGTCTCAATAGGGGAAGTGGTTAAACTCAAAACCTATTAAACAGTGGAGACAAAAGAGCAGGAGGTAGCAAACAAAAAGGCTCATATATACTCTTTAGATATACCTGAAGGAAACAAAATAGTGTCTTGCAGGTACTAACTCAGGAAGAACAATTTGTTCACGCTGTCCAAGAGCAATACAAGTCCAGTCACACATCAGAAGAAGCTCTAGTAGACAAAAGAAAACGGAAGGTGGGATTCAGTAACAAGGGAGAGTCTTTTGATAATTAGTAGGAAAATATATCAAATGAGGGGAAGCTGTGTAATAGTAATAAGGAACAAAAGAACAACAACATCAAAACTCCAGTAAGAGCACAGACAGCCAATCAAAAGATCACTAATCCTCTCGACAGTAGCTCAGATTATCCTATGGTCAACTCATTGAATACTTTTTATTTAATAACAAAGACAACGGGATGAAAAAGGAGAGCAAGATCTGAGAGCTTACCTAAACCTATTGAAAGGATAGTGTCATGCATAGCTCAGGAGATACTACTGGGAAAAAAAGAGCCAAAGACACTATAGACAAAGGAAACAAGCAAGGGTCTAACAAAAAATAAAAAGAAGAGCTCACTTTTGAAAGAAGCAAAACTCAAGAACAAATGGTGGTGGCTACTAGGCAGCCCCACCAGAAACAATGAGATGTATATTTTTGAACTATTGAGTGCTTGGAAATCCTCAAACAGTTCATGTGCTTCACTCCTTAGTGAGGCAAAATTGTCCCAATCTGCTTTTTCTTATTGAGACTGTCGACACCCCAATCCACGCTTGTAATAGCCCTAAAATCTTCATCTTAATTTAATTATTTAATTAAATGCTACTATACAAGATTAGTGGTAATTTGTAAAAGAATAAAATAGGCTTTAAAGAGATGGGCTTAGGAATGAGACTTTTGAGGAATGGATCAAGTGAATGGGCCAAGAGAGTAATGGTGAGTCCAAAAGCCCATAGAATGAGCCCATGGCCCATCAAGCCCATAGTAGAGACACATGTCACTTGGAGAAAAACCCTAGAAAATTATCCAAATACTTGTAGGAAAATCCTAGTTGGTGGAGATTGACTAGTAGGTGAACACATGCCATGTAGGATTGAGTGTAGGATCTAATGGAGTGATTTTCCTACCATGGAATCTTGGAGGTACAAGACACCATTCCTTGACTTGCCAATTGAGATCATGGTGTGTAGGGAAGTGACAAATGGCATGAAGAGAAGCATGGAAGAAAGGAGCAAGGGTGGTTTCGGTGGAGGCAACCCTTGGGGTATCTTTGGAGGATCTCATGGGGTATGGCCACCAACAAGTTGATAGGACAAGGGGAGGAGTGTGTAACTGAATAAGGTACAATGTGTAAGAGAGTATGGTGATGTGAAGAGAGGTATGGTGTGGGTGTAGGTGATGGAAATGACAAAAACAAGGAAAATGGACAAAGTGAGTTTCGGTGGAGGCTTGGCTTGGCCGGATCATGCTTTGCTCAAATTCTAAAAAGCATGACTTTGAGATCACTTGGATGGACACATGAAAGGATGGGGGAATGATGATTGAGTGAAAAGCAAGAAAATGAGTGCTAGACACTCAAAGAAGCCGCCGGCCATAGCAAGTGAGAAGGAGAAAGGAGAATCCACCAAGGCATGGCCAAGATTTGATCTTGGAATGGCCTAGAGTTGTCAATCACTCAATCTATCATTGGCCATACCTAAGTATGGTAAAAAGTGTACCAAAGACCCTAGGAAAAAGAGTTGGCCGTGTGACCCCATATGCACCTCCCTTAGCTCATTTCACTTGGACACATGCAAACACTCTCCTATCTCATTCTCTCTTCACCTCTCGGCCAAAACTACTCAAGCCACTTCTACTTTTGTTTCTTCTCCTTTCACCACATAATTTGAAGAATCCTATAGTAGTGAAGCCAAAAATCAAGAGTGTTGAGGTGATCAATACATTGGAGAAGGTTAGTGACTAAATTCATGCAAGCTTAGGAAGAACACACACACACATGTGACACTTTGTTTTGGTTAGAAGGAAATAGGGTTTCCTTTAATTTTTGTGTTTATAGCTAGTCTAATAAGAGATTTCATATGTGTATTTTCAGATTTTAATCAAAAATCTAATAGGAATATTGTAAGTATACTTTCACCTTTTCCTTAACAATTCTTGTATATAGTGAGGTGATCATGTTTGTTGGATTAATGATTGTATTGCCATGTTTGGATTGAATTGGTTTTACTTGTCTTTGATATGAATATTCTTGTGTAAACCTCTATGATGAAATAAGCTTAGAATGTGAGTAGAGATGATGGATCAAGTATTAGTTGCAAAAAGAAGTGAAAAGCATGATTATTATATGAAATGATGAAGTTGATGCATGATGGATTTTAGTGTTAAGTATTAAATTTGGTGTTGCTAAGATAAAGTTTATTTGAGGAAATTAGTAATGAAATTGATTTATTCAAGGAAAATATTATCTTGAGGAAATGAAAAATGGACATGGGAATAAAATACATGATTGGTATGAATTGAATTGGTGTATACTTGCATATGGAAAGAAGTAACCATTTGTGCATGATGACTAGTAATGTTTACTTGGAATTTTATGATGTTTAAGGTTGAGATTAGAAGATTTAATTATATTGCTTTGTGGTGGAATTATTTAGTTGTGCTTATAGAAGAAACTTATGGAAAAGGAAACTTCGAATAAATTAATAGAAGGAAATTTCCCCAAGTTGAAAGGTGAAGAAAGGAAGTTGGAATAAATTAAGTTTGGAGATGAAAATGTCTACATGGTGGATTATAGGGTTTCGGTTACCCCTTTCTAAGGATGGTATATGTTTTAATTTTGACACCTTTAATTCTTGGAGGATAATTAGAGTCAAGTGATGAAGAAAAGCCCTAGGAATTACCCTAGGAGGGTTCGGCCATGATGGGTTGGAGATGGGCCAAGTACCCCACTTCAATCCTAGGCCCAAATTTGGGTATAGACCATGATGACTAAGTAGGAAGTTGTGAAGTTATCCCAATGAGGGAGAAAATAAAATGAAATGTGAATGCCCTCGAGCTTGTCTCGAGTTTTGCATGAAAATGAGTAAGCATTGCATGTCCCATGCATAAGTCATGAAAAGTATGTTTTTAAGGTCCAAGATGTTTTTAAGAAAAGAAAAGAAAAGAAAAGATTGAGTTTTTGAAAGAAAAGAAAAGAAGTAAAGTTTTATAAGAACCCCAAAGGCTGGGACGGGGAAGTGCCCCAGTGGAACTCCCTGTCCACTCAGGAGTGTTTAAAGTCGAGTGGAAGCCCCTGGGTCGACGAAGAACAGTCGGCGGACCGTGTATGGCTCCAAAAGGTGTCTGGAGCGCGGTAGCACCTAACGCTGGTGGGTGCCAAGGACGGATAAGGTGTAAGGACCTGCCATTTTATAAGTTATATGACGCACTCACTTTAAGGTGATGCGGTAACCAGCGGGGAACACGCGGTGCTTAGGGAAACCGTGTTGTGTCTCATACATGTTAAGTGAAAAGTCATGACAAGATGGGCTTTCGAGCCATAAGAAAAGATCTGTTTAAGATAAGTGGCGCCTAAGAAAGAATAAAAGATACGAAATGTTTTAAAGAAATGATTTGAAAAGCAATGATATGAAAAGGAGTTTGAAAGAAGAAATCCGTATGAAAGTTTTATGAAAAGAAGTCTGAAAGAAGCAAGTCTGTTTGAAAGTTTTCATGAGCATGTGCATGAGTCAGTCATTCATTGCATGTGCATTAGTTACGAATGTTTTGTTCACTTATCTGTATATTGGAAATGTTCTGGTTTAAGTGCTAGTATACTTGCTGAGATTTCTCCTGAAATCTCACCCCCTTTTTATTATCTCTACTATCGCTCCCTTGGGGACGATAGAAGTTATTGCAGGACATGATGGATCCCCGGATTATGACTCTCGAGAAGATGGGTCGGACCCTCATGGGCCCGACTAAGACTGATACTGCTGGGCCAGTGACCCTAGACCTGTTGGGTCAGTGGGCGGCAGAGTCGCTTCCTATGGCGACGTATTTTTTTGACGACCTCCGCCCTATGGGGTGCTGTTTGGTGCTAGGAGTGGATGGGCTCCTACATATGGGACGCCTGTTTACGTCATCCTCTGGGATGATGTGTGACGTAGGCCCAAGACTGAGTCTGGATAGCCTTCGTTATGGCCCAGACTTTAAGAAGATAAAAGAAGAACCCGCCTATTAGTATGGTTGGCGGAAAGGAGGAGTGGATCGTCATTATCTTTATTTTGTATCGCCGATGTATTTTGAGGAAAAATCTTCCCGTTGTTTTGGGAAGTACTTTTGTATAAAACTGTTTACATTGATGACCTTAGCTTTGATATATGTATATGTATGTGATGTTTAATTTGAGTTTTATTTCGTTAACCATGTGATGTGCGACAAACGTAACGTTTCGTCGATTGTTTATGGCTTGACCTTTTTCCGCTGCAAGTAAAAAAAAAAAAAATTATGTTATAACATAAAACAAGGCTCTCACACGTAAAGATGAGGGATGACTTCCTTGTGACGTTCGTTCCCGGCGTCGCAATTTGCGTACGAACCCAAGCGCAAGCTGGGGCGCCGACAACGCTTGGGATCGCACGTGAATAGAAGCGTTGGGGATGAGCAATGCAAGGAAGTTCACCCATCGTCATATCATATTTGTACGTTGTTTTTTTATTTTTAAAACGTCAAAGAAAAATTCTCGCAACGAAAGAAAAAGGTCAAGTCTTCTGTAATATGCATCACATGGTTACGCTATGGATCCCAAACATAATATCATAAATAGCCCAATTTCAAAATTTACATAACCTTGTCCAGAAAATCAAAATAGTACTTCCCACAAGCGGAAAGACTTTACCAAATACATAAATAAAGGGTGTTACAAAATAAAGTGGGTCTTAACACTGCCCATAGAGTTCAACAGACGGGCTCCTTCTTAATCTTCTTAAGGTTCGGGCCCCAGCGAAGCTGATCCAAGTCTAAGCTAGGCCCTACCTCACATATCGCCCTAGAGGGCAGTCCAAAAATACGTCCCAAGTGAAGGGACTCGTCTACCCCTAATACTAAACAACACCCCACAAGGTATAGACCGACGGAACTGTACACTGTCATTTTTAGTGACTCCACCTCCCACTGACCCGGGAGGTTCAGAGTCACTGGCCCCCTAAGGGCGGCCTCAATCGGGTCCCTGAGGGTCCGAGGTGTCATCACGGGGGTCGTACTCGGTTGAGCCATCCTTACCTGCAATTACTTCTATTATTCTTAAGGGGGAAGGATAGTAAGGACATAAATAGGGGTGAGATTTCGGGGGAAATCTCAGCAAGTATATCAACATTTTAACGAAAGCATTTCAGGCATATGGTTAAGTGAATAACAAGCAAATACATATGCATACAGTAACATGGGACTCATGCTAGGACCGATGCACATGCTCATGACAAAACTCATCTTTCAGAACCTTTCTCAATTTTCAGTTTCATATTTGTTCAAAAATCACTTGGCAAAACTTCTTTAATGCATATTCTTTCAAAAAGACATTTTGTTCAGAAACTTTTGTCTTTTCTTATCTTAGGCGCCACTTATCATATCATATATGGCTCGAAAGCCCTTTTTCTTTTCGTCATGACTTCATATTTTGGACACCTCATGGTTCCCCTATGCACCGTGTGCTCCCCACTAGTTACCGTCACACCCGGCGACCAAGTCAACCTAGGTGAATACGTTTCGCGCCCTTTCGCGCTTTTCGTCACTCTGGAATTTCTCTCCTAGTAACTACAAACTTATCAGATGGTGAGGCCGAAGCCAACACCGCTTTTATGGCACCCACTAGCATTAGGTGTGACCACGCTCCGGACACCTTTTGGAGCCATACATGGTCCGCCGACTGTTCTTCGCCGACCCAATGGTTTTTACTCAATTTAGACACTCCTGAGTGAACAGAGAGTTTCACTAGGACACTTCCCCATCCCAGCCTTTGGGGTTCTTCTAAAATTTTAATTCATTTCTTTCGAAAACATATTTGACTCAAAACATAGGTTTTCGTGCTTATGCATGGGACATGCAACTTCCAACTTTGTGAATGCAAAACTGGAGGCGAACTCGAGTACACACATTTGGTCTTTTTCCCTTCAAAACCTTCTCCTCCTTAACTCATACTTATGTGAAAACACTTAAACAAGTACAATAGGGTGAGTAGGGTGCTCGGCCTCTACCCCTAGGGCTTGGGCTGAGACCCACCTTGTCTCCACTTGGTGTTTTCTTCTTCCATTCATCTTCCTTACACCATCTAGTCCTAGTTCAATATTTGAAACAATTTCCTAGCCTTACAAGTGGGCAAACCCGAAATCTATAGCCCTCAAGTTTTGTGTTTCTTTTCTTAGCTCTTCAAAACTAGTGTCCTACTTGAATACTCTAGGTGAAACCGAATCCATACATGTCATCCTCCCACTCTATATATTTCTACTTCTCCAAAATATCCGAACACAAATATTAAATAAAAAGGGAATTAAAACTTCAAGATTTCCACTCCAAGAAATCCTCCAAAACATAACTCCATAAGCATGCATTTCTTTAGTAACCGTCAAGCAATAATAATAACAATATCTTCCAAGAACAATATAACTAGATTCCACCAATACATTATACATGTTCATCCTAGCATGGCATTTCAATAGGCAAGATATGTACAACTAAAATCAAGTGCTTCCTCAAATGACATATATGGATATATCCCATATTCCCCAATACTCAACTAATTTAACATCTTCATGCTTACATGCTTTTCCTCATCAAACCACCAAGATCATCAATCATCTTATAACCCCTTTATTCAAGAAAGATCATAGGTTCTACACATGGATTCTAACCAATATAGCATTTCTACCCGTAAAGTTTCATCAAGGCAATACAAAGCAAGTAACCAAACACTACAAGCATATACAAGCATATACAAACACATTCAAACACATTCACTCAAAAATATACTAAAAATGCTGAAGGCAAAATAGAGATATACTTACAACTTCCCTAGCTAGCTTATAAGAGTTCTGAAAATAAGAGAAAATAATTTTATTAGAACAAGCTAAGAACATACCATTTTCAAAAAGAGGTTTCTTTTAGAAAGCATGAACATAGGTAGTGTTCTTCTTTATACTTCTAGGTTTATTTTTAAAGTAACCAAGTCACTCACCTCTTCTAGGATCTCCTCCTTCCAAAATCACTAGCTTTCTCTTCTTCTAAGTTTGGAGTGTTTAGGTGTTTAAGTGGTAAAGTGAAGTGAAGCAAAGTGGAAGAAATGGGGAGTGGTTGCCGTGAGGTGAAGGGTGAGTGGGGGGTGTGTGTGTGTCCGAATGGAGCAAACCAAATGGATGGGGAAGCAAGGCCATTTGGCCGAGGTACCCTCCTAGGCTTCTAGGCTACTCATTCCCCTAAGTTTGGGTGACATGTGATGGGCTTGAAAGACCTTTGAGTGACTCCCATGACTTGATCACATCAAGCCTAATCTAGTCCATTCTAGGTTGAAGATTTTGTTTCCTTTTTCCTCTCCCCATGGCCGGCCTCTCTCTCAAGGGTTCCAACCCCTTTCCATCATCTCACATCACCTCTTTCTCCCCAACTATCATCTCATATGTCATTTCAAGGGATTTGAGGATCACTTTTTGGGAGAATGCACAAGTGGGGTTTGGACCCCTTGCATCATCCGAAACCCTCCCTTCTTCTTACTCTCATTTCCCTTTTGTCACATGCTCTTTCCATTAACCAATCACTTCATCTCTTACACATGCTTGTCCTATCACTCTTACACAAATCTATAGCCTAGATTTTGTGGCAAAAAGAATGTCAAACAAGGGGAGGGGGAGTCGGCTATAGCCATACCTGAACCCTCCATTTCCTTCCTCTCACCTTTTAGTCCATCAACTCACATCTCATGTCATCTTTCTCTTACACCCTCTTACACATCAAGTCTTATCTAATCTTACACAAATCTCACATTTCCTCTCCATCTAGATTTGGAAACATTTTAGTGAGAAAAACCCAAGGCATTCGGCCATAGCTCCCACCGAACCCCTCTCTCCTTTCTCCATTCCAAATCTTATCAAATCCTACCTCATCATTTGTCTAGATATGGTAGAATCCTAAGATGATCTCATTTGGCAAAAATCCTATGCCTCACATGCCTATCTAGGTAGGAAAAGATGTGAAGATTCTACTCTTGTCTTCTCTTTCCTTTTTCCAACCAAAACAACTAGTCAACTTTCTCACCTACTAGTATTTTCCTTCTTTCAACTACTAGTCTTGTTCTAACTTACTAAACTTCTCCTAGTTTGACATGTGTCATCAAGCATGGGCTTGGGTTGACTAGTGGACTTCCTTTCATGGACCTATGGGCTTGTCCTCCCCCACTTAGGCCCAAAGCTTTTGTTATAGCCTTAAGGCCTTAAACTCCTAAGCCCACCTTTTAAGGCTTTATCCACCAAATTGCCTAAGTCACTAAGCTCCACATATTTAATTAAATAAAAGCAACATATGGGAAATTCGGGGTCGTCACAGAGACTAAATGCATGAGGGAGAGAATGGAAAAAGTAAGAAATAAATTGAGTTTTGATAGAAGCTTTATCGTGAACTGCAAAGGGAGAAGTGGGGGTCTAGCAATGATGTGGAGTTCAGATTTTGATATTGAAGTTGACACTTATACCAACTTTCACATTTCAATTAAAGTGAATGACTCACAAAATGGAAAGAATTGGTTAGTAACTGGATTTTATGGCAACCCAAAAAGGAAAAAAAGGGACGGTAGTTGGCAGTTATTAAGGATCCTCAAACCAAATGAACATAGACCATGGCTATGCATGGGTGACTTCAATGAAATTATATACCATCATGAGAAATTTGGGGGATCTAATAGAACCTTTGCTCAAATGGACAGTTTTAGACAGGCTATGCAAGATAATGATCTAAATGACATGGCATACATAGGAGCTAAATACACCTACTCTAATAATAGAGAGGGGTTAGATTTTACTAAAGAGAGACTTGACAGAGTGTTAGCAAACTCAGAATGCATATGTATCCAGACATTTCATTTTCTATCTCACCAGCATGTGCTGATAGCCACTGCCCATTATTTACTACTCTCAGCACTCAGTTAAACCATTCTAGAAGAAGAGAAAGGATATTCAGATATGAACATAGCAAGGGCATGGATAATGAGGGAAAAGTTTGTGATAGTGGAAGCTTGGAATAAAAGAAACAAAGAGGGATACTCAATCCAAACTATCTCTGCTAATCTAAACAGGTGTAAATATCATATACTTAGATGGAATAAAGAATAGAGAAGTGTAGCCAGAGAAAACCTGAAAATTCAGTTTAAAAGTTTACAAGAGTTTCAAGAGAGAAACACTGGTTCAAATCAAGAGGCAATAAGACAAATTTAAAATAAGTTGTATTTTAAGCTGGAACAGGAAGAAATGAAGTGGAAACAAAGATCGAAGCAAAGAAGGCTTAAAAAGGGGATAAGAATACCAGATTTTTTCACTCTTGTGCAACTCAAAGGAAAAAAATAATAATTCTATTACAACATTATTGATGAAGAAGGGCACAAGTTCACAAATCTCCAAGAGATAAATTCAACTTTTCAAAAGTACTGTAATAATCTTTTTACCACTTCTAATCTAGTAAATCAGGCTCAATGTGTGGAGTCCATACCTACACTCTAAAGATGGATATGAGCAAAGCATGTGATAGATTGGAATTGAGCTTTTTATAATTGGTTTTGGAAAAAATGGAACTCGACATAAAATGGATTGACATCATCCTAAACTGTGTAAAAATAGTCTCATACCCTCTAGGGGTGTTCATCCGGATCTGGGTTTTTCCCATATCCGGTTATAAATTCGAAAAATTGAATATTAGGGCGGATATCTGCCCGAGTTAAATATAGGCTGATATTAGAATATAAATATTCGCCTAAATCCGGTTATGGATCCGGATTTTAATCCAGTTATCAATAACCGGATCCTAGTAAAATGCCTATAGGCCCTGAACCATAGGAACTCCTTTCTCGAAATTGGATCTCATTTCTCGAAACCCTAAGCGCCTCTCTCGACTCTCGATCTTCGGCAAAAATCCTCTCTCGAAATCAGACTCTTTCAACTCTCTATCTCTCATCGGTCGCCTCATCTCTTGAAACCCTAAGCCTCTCTCACAACTCCTAGACAAGTACGATGCATTTTGGGGTTCTTGCTTGATTTCAGATCGTGCTCTAGTTTTTTGAGTGCTTGAGTGGTAGCTATTGAGCAATGCTTTTAGATATTGTAGATAATATGCTGTACATACTGTAGAATCATGCTTGCGGCTATTTCAGAAGTACTAATTTTCATTAAGGTTCCTAAAATGGTGTCATTCGTTTTATGGGACAAATTTTCTATACTGATTGCTTATTTTTCTTTAGTTTTGTTTTCAAGATATTTCTCAAAAGACTATATGCTCCTGAAATGCAAATATCATTTATTTGAATTATTTTATTTGTTTAGTTTTATGGCATCATATAATAAGAGTAAAGTTATTGATGTAGACCATTCTCCATAATATAACACTTGACAAAATCTACAATTTGTCTCCTCAACCAACTCCATGCATGTTAGGTGGAATTAGCTTCTTTTGAATAAAATTCCCTGCTACTCCATGGATTTAAAAGTATTGTCAAATCACATAAATCTTGTCTCATGTGATTATTTTTCTCATTTTTTGCTTTTAATACTGCCATTATTGTTTCCCAACACCAATTGGCATGAATATTAATGAATGAGATACAAGATTAGCTTGTTAACTCATTATTAAATGGTATCATACTGGTAGAGCAAGTTAGTAGCTCCAATTCAATTTTAGAAGTTATTGATTCATTTGTAATCCATGTTAAAATTCTAGAGTTCCTAAGGGTGGAGGATACCCTGGTGTACTTAAGTCTTTATTTATAGAAAAAAAAAAAAGACATTAGTGGGATATCTACCATAGGAAGTGTTCTTTATGAGATTTTACTGCCACATTTTGCGGAGGCATCTCTGTTCATCAACATTTCTTTTCCCAAAACATAAATTGTTGTTTTATTTGTCTTCTGTGATAAATTGCATCAACCACATTGACCTCAAGTTGCTCTGTTTTTGAAAGTTTAAGCTCCACAACACTGTATTAGTTTGTAAGTTTGTGGTAGAACTAAGTTTCTTGGACCAGTTTTGATCATGTGTGATCATTTTGTTGTGAAAAGTAGAATTTCTAATGTTTGCTTTATATTTTATTTGTTCGATAGAACCTGTCCTTTTGGGAATGCCTTTGTTTTCAAGATATTTCTCAAAAGAATCAACTTGTTCCTAAAAACTTTATATAATTTAAACCCCAGCCTGTCGGCCAAGAAATTAGTTTGTTACGCCAGAAAAAAGAACATGTTAAGCCAGACAAAAGAAAGCTTACTCTGAATTATAATTGTTTAATTAACTTGCTGGTTATTTTTTTTTAATTATTAATTTCAATCATTAATTTGATCGATTATCCATTACCATACTCCCGAGATTTTGGCACCCTTCAACTTGTTTGTTTAAACTATAATCTCGAGAATTTTGCTTGTTTGTTTCATCCATTTCTTGAATACTTGTTGATTTGATTTTTATTTTTATTTATTTTTTGCCCCCTTATGTTTAAAGCAGATGGAAGATAGTTTTAGTGATAGTGTAGGGGGTTCCAGTTCAGCTCATATATCATTAGATATGGAGGAAGTCACTAATCCTTTAGTACCTTCTTTCATGAATATCCCAAACCCTAGGCCCACACCATCTCTCCCCCCAAGGCCAAAAAGAGCCAGGAAGGCTACAAACCAGTCTAGGGCATGGGATCATTTTAATAAGATTGAACTTGCTGATCCCGATGCACCTAAAGCTTAATGCATGCATTGCCTGAAGCTTCTTGGATGCCATTATAAAAATGGCACTTCATCATTGACACACCACCTAGAATGGAGTTGTCTGAATTCTCCCCTTAGACGGAATATAAATTTTGGGATGGATAAATCACCATCACACATTGGAGTTGGGATGGAAGGTTGAGGATCTAGTCCTCAAGGGTTACGAAAATATGACCATGAAACATTAAAGGCAATGATTTCTAATTTATTTATCCAGTGTGAATTGCCATTTAAATTTGTAAAGCATCTGTCATTTGTTAACCTTATGGGTTATTTAGAGCCTAGACACAACTTGCCATCCTGAACCACCTTCCAAAGAGAGTGTATTAGTATATACAAGGAGGAGAAGCAAAAGTCGAAGGCTTTGTTGAGTAACCAAAGAGTTTGTTTGACCACTGATATATGGTCATTGTCGCAAAACAATAGTTATAGTTGTGTCACATACCATTATGTTGATCAAAGTTGGGCCTTACACAAAAAAATCATAATATTTTCCAAGATTGATAATAGTAAGGGTGAGACTATTGCTTCGATGTTGGATTCTTGTTTGATAGATTGGGAGATTAACCGCCTTTGCGTGATCACTGTGGATAATCACCTCGTTAATAAAGTCGCTGTTACTCATGCGAAGAGGAACTTTAAATATAAAGAGTTCACAATTTTGGGAGGTGAGCTTATACATGTGCGTTGTGCCACACATGTTTTGAACCTTGTTGCATCTGAGGGTTTAAAAATTATAACTAATGCCATAGATAAAATTAGAGCAGCAATAAAATTTGTGAGGTCTTCACCGGCAAGGCTTAATTTGTTTAAATCATGTGCAAAGGAGATGAATATTGTGTGGGGAAAAATGGTGTGTCTAGATGTTTCTACTAGATGGAACTCAACATACTTAATGCTTAGTGTTGCTGAAAAATATGAAAAAGCTTTTGGACTAATGGGATTGAAGGAGTCTACGTTTTTGGCGCCTCCATTTGAAGATTGGAAACTGACTTGTATTTTAGTCAAGTATCTAAAAGTTTTTTATGATGCCACTTTGAAAGTTTCAGGCTCATCATACGTGATTTTTAATTTATTATTTCAAGAGATTTGTGTAGTTGAGAATACTTTGAACAAAATGTGTGACGTCCTCAATTTACGATAAGGGTATTAACGTAAATTGGGAAGTCTGAGTAAGTAACACTAGGCTACTTACTCCATACGTATCGATCTTAAGATGCGTACATCTATTCTTACTATCATGTATAATGAGACTTACAGCGGAAAGTGGTCTAAAAAAAAATTTATAAAATAAACTAGTGATCACATGGTAAAATATAACCATAATATTCACATTGTCATATTTATAACATCAGATTGTACTATTATACATAACCTATTTCGTTTTCTCAGTCTTATAATAATAATACATATTTATCCAACTACCACACTAGAACCACCTCGGTTCCTTCTTGACTTCTGGAAACTCTCTCCCATAACGAAACCTATCCAGACTAATACAAAAGTCCCGATGAAGATATTGCCCATATGGAGTTGTGTAAACCCCGCACACGGACAACATTCCATCTAAGCCTAATGTCAAACAGCATCCAATACGTTTCTGCTCCTTGGAGAAAGCGGATGCATCGTGTCTCCATATCCCCATCGGTCGATCATAGATATCCATAACAAGAGAGTCAAAAAAATCAAAAGGAGAAAAATCAGAAGGTCTATCAGGGTGCTTCTGAGCTCCCTGAGACATAGGGGCTTTTCCCCTGTCCGCCATATGGTCCTATACAATAATTAAATTTTCCAGAAAGACACAAACAAATAAAAGTGAGATTTCCTTAGAAATCTCAGTAAGTACACTTATAATATAACAAGGTATGGATAAAGTATAACATAAAACACATGACAAGATCATGATAAATGTATAACATATGAATTAACTTATGTGTCTCATGCGTATGAGTGACAAGCAAATGATTGGCTGTTATTTTCTATGGACCTATTCTTATTATACTTAAAATTCTTATTACTTGTAATATCTTTCGTAATATTGTGGGTCATACGTATTTCATCACTTTGACGGGTGTTACGTATCGTCATCCCTGCCGAATTTTCTCAGCATGACGCGCTAGCTTAGCCATACATAAGCTCATTAATCTTTCGGGCGTTACGTATCGCCGTCCCCATCCTGATGAGCCTCGTGTCAATCTTTCAGGCGTTACGTATCACCATCCCCGTCCTGACACAGAATTACTTAGTATAGTGGGCGTTACGTATCGCCGTCCCTGTTAGTCATGTCAGTCCTCCGGGCGTTACATATCGTCGTCCCCGTTGTGACACGACACTTAACTTATCACTTTTCCTTAACATTTTTCTTATCGTATTCTCTTAAAATACACGTCGTGACTTGTGACGATACATATGTGACGAATAGTAATATACATGCAACCTTACACTTGTGACATGCATGCTTTCTATTTTCGTAAAGCATATGACATAGAGAAGTACATCACAAAAGTTTACATGCACATACGTCACTTAAATACGTAACGTCAAATCTTAACAAATAATACGTATGTAATTAAATAAATTATTAAATTTTATTAAATCAATGGGCTGACCGAAATCTTATAGAAATTATCCTTAGTTATTATTCCTTTTATTATATTCAACTCAAGCCCACAAATTTGAATAATTCTCTAATTTAATTATTTCTAAGTATTTCTTGAACTATTTTTATTTATATAAAACTTTATTATTATTATTTTATCTTTTTAAGATAATAATATTAAAAATCCTCCTAATATATTATGTTTCCAAAATTATCATATTTGTTAAAAAAACTCATTCAAAACATTCACTAGAAGTTTCAAAAGTGAAGGAAATCTTCCTTTTTCAAGGGTTTCCTACTCTGTTCTGCCACTTATTCTCAATTTCTTCTTTCATATAATTCTTATCTCTTAAAACTTAAAACACAAATATTGTATATATTTGTCTTAGCTTTCCATATCCTTTTGAATCACTCAATTTTGACTTCCCACTAAAAAGTTATGACTGTTTTACTATAAGAGGGTAAATCTGTTAACTCAACCTCCTTGAGGTCCGAAAGTTACTAAGGTTGTTTTTTCAATTTTTTCTAAATCATGACCTCAACATGATGCATAGGCTTAAACAAGCATCAAATAGGCATCAAAATAAATCTAAAAATTAAGCCAATTATACCACACCAAGAGTATGTTAAGAAATGCACTTCCAATTTTTTTCAAGGCTAAAAGAGCAGTTTTGAGTTGATTTTGCACCACACTTCTCTCCAAGACTCTCACTTAGCTTCTTTTTTATGTGTGTGTTGTGAGTGCAATTTCTTCTATTTTTCTTAGTTTTCTCTCAAGGGACTCGTGTGACTTCTCTAAAAGGAAGCAAAAATAAGCTTAAGGGTCTATTTATAGGTGGGAAAACTTTGCTTAAGGGCTGGAAAGGGCAGGGGTATTTCAGCAACCCCTCTGGCTGAATGTGTGAGCTGTCCCTCCTAAACCTTAGGCCTTATTATCACCCCTAAATCTCATGATTTCCTAAGGTTTTAATCTCATGGCTAGGCTTCCTCCATATCTAAAATAATCCCAGATCAATGGTTAAAAAAGATTACAACACATAGATAAAAAAAAATCAAAAAAAATCTAACAAAATTTGGAAATATTTTGGATGAAATCAGTCCAGCCACTTGGCCTTTGGCTAGATCCCATGATTTCTACCTCTTTTCTTCACATTTTACCACATGTTCCAAACCTCCTTGACACCCTTAGGACCTCTTGGAAGAATCCCCTTAAGGCTTGGTTGACAATTGGTTAAGAATGGAGGGGATAGTTGGCTAGTTTGGTTGGTTCTCCTCCAATCAAATTTTGTTCCCACTTCTTCCATGATTATAAGAAAAATTTCTTCTAGAAACTCTTCCACCACCATATACAAACCTTTTTACACATATCTAGAAGATAAAAATGTAGAGAACCAATCAAATTGAGGCTCCTAAAGTAGGTCGGTGGTTTGATTTATTTTCGGGCTTCAGTTTACGCTCAAATCTGATCAGTCCACTTCCAGCCTAGTTAAAACATTGATACACTTCGCTTCTTCAAAATCTCCAAACATGAAAGTTTTATATATTTCTCTTAGTGATCCATAGGCTCTTGAATCACCTAAATACAAGGTCATATGAGAGAGATATCATCAATTTACCAAAACATGTTCTTCTAATCCGAGAACCCACTTTTAGGCTATCTAAGTGTTTTTCCACTCCACTTCCTATTTCTC
The DNA here is from genome assembly GCA_036559045.1 of Platycarya longipes. Taxonomy (NCBI): domain Eukaryota; kingdom Viridiplantae; phylum Streptophyta; class Magnoliopsida; order Fagales; family Juglandaceae; genus Platycarya; species Platycarya longipes. Next base: position 25,811,333 of record CM071800.1, on the reverse strand, counting down.
AAATTTTCCTCTTAATCTCCTTGATAGAATTATTCTATAGATGAAAGCTAAAATATTCTAATTTATTCTCTAAAAAAATAAAATATTTGATCATAATTCTCCTTATTTCAATAACTACTTGAGGTGTTTCTAGTTTAATATTCCATCTAATTACCATAGCTTTCCTAAAATTCCCTTAAGAATATTAAATTTCTAAATGAGTCTATTCCTAGGGATGTATATATATATAAAAAAAAAATGGGTTATTACAAAATGGGTCAGAATGAGGATGATAATATGTTGATAGGGATGGTGTCTGCTATGAAAGTTAAATTTGTTAAATATTGGGGGGACACTGTTAAGATGAACTTGATTATTTATGTAGCTTTTGTACTTGACCCTCGATATAAATTTAAAGTCTTGTCTTATTGGTTAAAAATGTGCAGAGGGGATGAATGCGGAAATAGAATTGAGACCAAAGTAAAATTTCTCATGAATTGTTTGATTGAGCAATACCACAAGTTTTATGGCCAAAATAGGTCCTCCTCAAGTATGGCCCAACAAAGTTCCTCAAGTAATATTCCTGAAAACTTGGTCTTTGAAGATTTTGATGCATCTCTAGATCAATATTTTCATGAGGAAGATAGTTCGATACTTAGCTAGGACAGGGAGGGGTATTTGTCAGATGTGATTGAACCAAAAGTACCCGGGTTTGATATTTTGGATTGGTGGACGAGGAACTCATTCAGATATCCCATCCTTGAGGAGATCGCACGTGATATATTAGTCATCCCTATGTCCTCTGTCGCATCCGAGTCCATATTTAGTATCGCTAGACGTGTAATAGACCCATGTCGAAGCTCATTAGCACCGGAGACTGTCCAAGCACTATTTTGCGCCCAAAATTGGTTGACTTGTGAACCCTTTACTCCTTGGAAGGGGGAGGAGGATGTAGAAAATGTTGACATTGAAAGTAAACGTGTTTATTTGTTTATTTGATTTTTTATTACTAATTTATTTATTTAACTTAACTTCTACATTTTTTTTTTTTTTTTGCTTATGGTAACTCTCTTACTTCAACTTCATCAACATAAGCACATGGACTCACACACTATGCATTGAAAACTTCCCTTTTGCAGTAAGTTGGACTTTTTTTTTTAATATCTTAATCTCTCCAACTGCAATATATAATAAACTTGTAGTAAACTTATAGTTTAGATATATTTGCATTATTTTGATTGCTTCTCTCAGACTCTCCACTAGTTGAATTGTCTGGAATTTTAAGCTAGTGTAATTATCCATATTTTCTTTATTTGTGCAGATTATTGAGATCTTGAAGCTGGTAAAAAGAGAACTGAGTGGAGAATCTATTTGCTGCATTGTAGATATTGCAGGATTTTGTTGGGAGTCCAGTGACTTGTCAAAACAATTTTTTTGGCCTTGGAGCAGCATATATAGATAATAGAATATTGCCTGATATTAGATTACTAAATTTAGGTCTTCTTTTGTTCCACTTTGGCCCATCTTTTATACAGGTTTATGCTCTGTAATTATATGGGTTATATTTTGAGACTAACCCTCTCTTCCTCCTGGTTTTGTTTATATAAAGTAGTGTGTATGAATCTTCTTTCATATAGAGGATAAACTTTGCTTTAAGAAATTTTACAAATGAGGATATCAGAATTTAAATTATTAAAAAAAAAACATCGGCAATTCAATGATATTAGAATTTTTATAAAAAAATTAATTTTTAATTTTAACTCTTTTAAAGTAGTAAAATCCGAGTATCCGGATTTTAATAATCCGGGTATCTAGATTTTAAGAGAGAAAGTAAGTAATCCGGTTATCCGGTTTTAAATCTGGGTATCCAGATATGATCTGGTTATTCATCCGGATTGTAACCGGGTTCAATTCGGGCAGATAATTGCCCAGATTTTGAGATCCGGTTATACACCCCTAATACTCTCTATTGATCAATGGTACTCCTCAATCAAGTTTCATACTTTCTAGAGGCATTAGACAGGGTAAATCCACTACCACGCTATCTATTTATTATTTGCTCAGAGCCCTTTAGTCAAATGCTCTTTAAAGCTGAGGAAGAAAAGATCATTACTAGACTACCTATGGCTAGAGGAAAAATTCATATAAGTTGTATGTTTTTTGCAGATGCCTGTATGCTATTTTGTAAGGCAACAGATCTTGAATGGAGTGGGATGAGGAATTTTGTTAGCATGTATGAAGCTGCATTAGGGAAAAGAATGAACAAAGAAAAGTCTGGGTTATTTTTCAGCAAAAGTACCCAGATTTTAGCAAAGGATAGCATCACAAAGAATGCAGAAATCAAAATCTCAAACTCTTTTGAGAAATATCTGGGTCTTCTAGTGGTAATTGGTAGATCAAGAAACAAGGAGTTCAAAGATATCACTGACAAGGTTAGCAACAAGATGAATAACTAGAAGTTTAAGTTCCTATCACAAGTAGGGAGATAAATCATGCTAAAAATAGTTATTCAGGCAATCCCAACCTACTCAATGAGAGTTTTTAAGATGCTTAAAAGTTTGCTTAAGTATCTCAACAAAATGATGAGAGGTTATTGGTGGGGTCAAGCAAATCAAGAGAAAAAAAGCTAATTGGCTGAGTTGGTTAGAAATGGGGTGGTCAAAAAATTTAGGAGGTCTTGGTTTTAAAGAACTTGAAAATTACAATCTTGCATTGCTTGCAAAGTAAGGTTGGAAGATAACCACATGTCTAGATTCTATAGTGTCAAGAGTCCTAAAGTGCAAAATTTTTCCTAAAACTGACTTCTTCAAAGCTAAGGTGGGATGCAATCCTTCATTCATTTGGATAAGCATTCTTTCTGCAAGAACACTACTCCGAGAAGGGCTCATTTGGAGAATTGGAGATGGCAAATCAATCAAAATCTGGATTGATCGATGGCTTCCTCAATCCGTCTCTTATAAACCTCAAAGTGGAGACAAAATACTTGGAGATGATGCCAAAGTTGAGCTATTAATTCAAGTAGAAAATGAAAGCATGGAATACTAGCCTGATCCAATAAGTTTTTGACAAAACATAAGCAAATCTGATCAAGCAAATTCTATTGTCATAATGCAATCAAAATGACAGGTTGGTGTGGAGATGCAATTCAACTGGTGAGTTTTCAGTTCGAAGTGCCTACCACCTTCAAGGAGAACTTCAAGCAAGAATTAAGGGCCAACAATCTCTTCACCAAAACTTTAAAGAAGAATGGACAAAGCTATGGAAAATTGACATACCACCTGTCACAAAGAATTTCTTGTGGGGAGCATGTAGAAACATACTTCCAACTAGCCTTAACCTCTACCAAAAAAAAAAAAAGGATTCTAATTGACCTAACTATCCTGTGTGCTTAATGAAGCCAAAAAATTCTAAACACATTCTATGAGAATGCCCATCTGCAATGATGTCCTGAATCAATGTTCTAGAAAAATATAAAAAATGCAATTGTCCTACATGAATTTCAAGGAATTATTATAGAACATGTTCATAAAGCACAACAAGGAGGAAATGCAGAAATTAACATTAATATTTTGGTTTCTTTAGTGGAGAAGGAATCAGTTTGTTTAAAAAATGTTCTCATTGACCCAAACCCTATGTCACAAAGAGTTAAATAGTTGCTGCTAAGCATCTCTCGATCAGCTTCAAGAGATGAGATCCAAAACTCTTCAAATGACAATACAAGTACCAAGGGGAATGTCCACCTCAAGGTTTTTGCAAAATCAATTGGGATGTAGCAGTTGATAGGTATAGGAGTCGCGATAGGAGATGAAGAAGGTGATTTTTTGGTTGCCCTAAGGAAAAAAATCAATCTATTTCCTAATTCACTTCTAGCAGAAGTTACAACAGCACTTAGAGCTGCCAATTTTGGGTTGGAACTGGGAATGAGCAGGGCGATCTTAGAAGGGGACTCTCAAATAGTGGTAAAGGAGGTCCAACAGATCAAGCAAAATGGTAATTATCTAGGAAAGATCATCTCAGGAATCAAACATACAATGGCAAGTTACAAAGAAGTAGGATCTGCTACATACCTCGTGATGGTAACTCCATCGCTCACTACTTAGGAAATGAAGCTTTGCTTGTAACAGATACTCTCGTTGAAATAGAGGAAAATCCAATATGTTTTAGTCACTGTAAAGATGCAAATGATCAATGAAGAAGTTGTTTTTCTCAAAAAAAAAAAGACTGCTTTAATCATATAATGGGCCAATAATTAATTACACAATGCAATAAATAAAAAATAAAGCAAATTCACTGAAAGAAGTGGAAGGTCACTCGGATGACATTTGCCCAATCTTCTTTGATACCAATCACAGTTTTTGTGATGAGGTTCCAACCCATGCCCATTTAGCCCATTAAATCTATAAATTGGTGTTGTAGCTTCTCTAAACGGGCGTTTTTTTCCCTTCACTTGTGATGAGTCAACATGCTTAATACCAAGTTCATTGATGTGCTCAGCAAGTCGGACTGTCTCACGATTTGTAATTTTAGGCGCCACCAATTTATCCTCCAAGGTCTCTTGATACAACATGTCAACCAAAATCTTTTCCAACCCACCAGCCCATAACTTGGGATCATGCACAACTCTATGGCATCCATGCTATGGTGTTAATGGGCAAGTATGACAACACATAGAATAGACAAACAGTAGATTATGGGCAAGTATGACAATACATAGAATAGACAAGGGAAACAGTAGATAATGCACTTAAAGCCATATTATTATGTATCGCTATGCACATGATACATTAATTGAAATTACTTTGGATCAAAGCATACATGCAAGTAACCTAAAATACCTTGTTGAAGGAAGATATAGTTGAGGAAACATGGAAAAGAATTTTATAAATCTAAGGGTGAACTATACAAATGGAAGAAATTGGAAAGACTGTGTGGAGTGCTGGTTTAGGCATACAAATAAAGGCTCATCTAAAGGCATGCCTATTGGTTTGATATCATCCATTGTTACTTGCCATTTATGGTTATGGAGGTGTACGACACGTATGGATGATAAGAAACAAAAGATCGACTCACTTTGGGGAAACATAAAGTACTGGATGGCATGGTCTAGTTTGAATCTTGAAGAAACATAAAAAATTGAGCTAGGAGATGAATGGATTCTAAAAAACTTGAATGTTCCCATGAAGCCGAAAAAGCAAAAAAAATATTAGAGCACTCCCAATGGAGGAGCTATAATTCTTTTAAAATACACTACTAAAAACCCACTTTTTCTATTTTACTTATTCATTTTTATATTTTACCATCCATCAACATCTCTATTTTTTCTCTATATCTTTTAAAATATTCATATTTTATTTTAATTAGATTTATTTTACAAATTAAAAAAAAGTTTGGTTTGGCAATACACGCTGCCAGAGTTGGAGATTGTGCGTGGGAGACAATGACTCAGTTGCTGGAGATGGGATCTTCAGGAGTTGATCTCCGGCGTAAGGCGATGTTGGTGGTGTAGCTAATGGTGGCTGGTGGTGGGTCAAACAAATCCCATGGAGCTCGAAACTCATGTTCAAATTCGATTTGCGCGTGGGGGAAAACAGCTCCATTGCCAGAGTTGGGATCGTCGGGGGTTGGTCATCAACGTCATCTAATGCTGGCGGTGTAGCTAGTGGTGGCCGGTGACCTTGAAATTGATCGAGGCGAGTAAACAACTGGCATTGTAGCAGATAAAAAATGAATAAAATAAGATTTCAAACATGAATATTGTTGCACTACATGTAGTGCAATCACTGTTCATGTTTTTATAAATTTTTTTTTCATTTTAAAGAGTTCAATGAAGTGGTTTCTTGACTCTTTGAGCTAAATTTTGAAATAAAACAGTGTTTAGCTACTCTATTGGGAGTACTCTTAAATTGTAAGACAGTTGCATCTGAAAGAAGATGGTTTTAAACTAAATGTAGATGGAGGCTCTATTGGAAACCCAGGTCATTGTGGTGCTGGAGGTGTAATAACCCGGATTTTTAAATATCCATTTAATTTTCATATTTGGCATGATTATGTTTCTTTAAGATTATTTTTAGAAAACCTTTGGAATTTTGCATATATGTATATAGTTTTTATAAGTCTTTTATTGATATTGGAGAAAAAACAAATTATGGGAGACACTAAATGTGATGAGAAGATATGATTTTTGAATATTCAAGAAAATATGATATAGAAATTGAGGGGAATTTAGAAAGAAAGCCAAGTTGTATGAGTAAGGAATATATCCCATAATATTTTCGGATTAAGCAAAGTTTGACAGTTTCAATGTCTTTTAGTACTATAGACATAACTTACACATTTTATGTCGGATTGAGATGATTCAAGATGATTTGGAAAGCTAATAGAAATATTTACAACTTTTATGTTTTGAGTTTTAAGAGATATAGACTTAACCAATACAAAATTGAGATTGAAGTGGTAGATCTGAATTGAATATATAGGCATAACTTGGAGTTGACCAGTGACTTTGATTAAGATTAAGCCTTTGATGTATTTCCTCAATTATCCTAAGATCGTGATAAGTGTGTAGAAATATGTCAAATGAAAAGATTTTATTTAGTAAGTTTTATGTGAAACAAGAGGGATCATTTATCAAATACTTGGTGTGCCCGGATTGGTACTCTCGAGCTTATCTGTCGACTTTCAGTAGAAAAATCATTACTTGATCATATGAGCTCAGAATGAAGTGATTCTAGTTTTTGTAGATCCTTAAAAATGCGATATAGAACTTTTATGTTTTGGGTCTTTGAAGATAAGGAATGGATTAAGAACTAAATATGGTGTGAAGTGGATGGACATGAATAAGAGTCAACTAGTAACCGACTTAGATGAGTTACCATATGTTTGGCCATGTGAAGAAAATTTTGATTAGCTACCAAACTTTCTGAGGTCTTGACATGTGTGGGAACATGTTGCAAATTGATAAGAATTCATCTAGAAGCCTTGGTCGGTAAGAAAATAAAGGAAAACAAATGGAGAACTCGGATTGGGTGTTCTCAGGTAGTTTTGATGTGTTTCGGTGAATTAAGCATATCTCTCTCATATGACCTCTTAATTAGGTTACTCAAAATCATATGAATCACTAAGAGAGTTATCTAAAACTTTCATGTTTTGATATTTTGAATAATCGAAGTGGATTAATAGGTTATTTGGGCTGTAAGTGGACTAACCTGATTTGAGCGTAAACTGAAACCCAAAAATGAATTGCACCACCAACTTACTTTAGGAGCCTAAATCTGATTGGTTCTTTTCATTTATACCTTCTAGACATGTGTAGGAAGGTATGTGTCTTGTGGTGGAAGAGTTTCTAGAAGGATAATTAGGCTATAACCATGAAAGAAGTAGGAGCAAATCTGATTGATTTAGAACTAACCAAATCAGTCAAATTACTCTTTTGTTCTTACCCACCAACTTCCAAAATGTTCCAAGTGTGCCAATGAGGGCTTGAACATGTAGCAAGAAGGGGAAAGTGCTCTAGAAGCCGTGGGGTGCAAGGAAAGGCTAAGTGGTCGGTTGAATCTCACCTTTGATTTTCTAGACTTTTGTTTTATTTTTATATCCATATGTTGTAATTCTTTGGACCATTGATCAAGATTATTTTAGAGGAGGATTAAGCTCAGCCATGGAGTAAAAATTTCAGAAAATCATTAGAGGTTTAGGGGTGATCATGAACCATGCACCTAGGGGGGACAACTCACCCCATTCGGCTAAGGCATTGCTGAAATGCACTCCCCTCTTCTCAAGCCTCCAACGCCTCCTCATCCCTATAAATAGGTACACAAGCTTCTACTCACTTCCTTTTAGAGAGATCATTCGGCTACCTTGAGAAAAGGCCAAGAAAAATACCCAAAATTCCACTCACAACACCTAAACCTCAAAAAGGAGCTAAGTGAAAGCATAGGAGGAAAAGTGGTGCAAGATCAACCCTAAACATCCAATCTAGTTTTGGAAAAATTTCTAAATGCACTACTTAACATAATCTTGATGTAGTATAAGTAGCTTGATTTATAGATTTAGTTTGATGCTTATTTAAGCTTATGTATTGTTTATGTAGTGGCTTGAAAGCTCTTGACTTGTTGAGTGGTTTTTATTATGGAAAAATGCTAAGAAAAATTTTAGAACCTTAAGAATATATTTTATGATTATATATTAAAATGATTATGTGAAAATATGAGATCTTGATTTAGAAAAAAAATAAAAGATCAACCCTAGTAACTTTTGGATTCAAAATGGGTAATGTTGACAGATTTAACATCCTATGATAAATTGGTCATAACTTATTAGTGTGATGTCGGAATTGAATAATATAAGAGGATATGGAAAGATAAGACAGAGATCTACAACTTTTGTGTTTTAACTTTTAAAAGATTAAAATTCTATAAAGGGTGAAATTGGGCTTAAGTGGCAGAATAGAGTAAGTAAAGACTTTAAAGAGTGTATTTCTTTTATTCTAAACTTTTAGTGAATTATTTGAATTATTTGTTTTCAACAAGTATGGTAAGCTTAGAAATTTCAGATTACTTGGAAGATTTTTATGAATTATTATGCTAATAATAATAATAATAATGAAATAATAAAATTATATATATATAAGAGAAATATTCAAGTAAACTTATAAATATACTTAAGTTGTGTAATTATGTAAATCTTGGTTTAAGTTAAAATAGTTTAATAAATAAATAAGATTTAATCCCCTAAAGTCTTAGTTTAATAATATTATAATATGTTATTTAATTGCTTATGTATCTTTCGTTAAGTTTTGACGTTATGAATTTATGTGACGTATGTACATGTATATATGAGGTATGTTCTTGTAACATATTTTTATGTCTTATATGATTTATGAAGCCATGAAATATGCATGTCATAAGTCTACGTTGATGCTTATGTTGCATTTTATCACATATATGTGTTGTCATAAGTCATGACGTCTGTTATAAGAAAATACATTAAGAAAACTTTACAAGTGAAAAGAATAATAAGTCAGTCATGTCATGACCGGGACGACGATATGTAACGCCAGTATGACTGACGTGTCGATGGGGACGGTGATACGTAACGCCCGTCGATGATAAGTAAGAGTTATGTCATAACGGAGATGGCAATAGGTAACGCTCGGATGACTGACGAGTTATATATATGGAAACCTGATGGGGACAGCGATACGTAATGCCCATCGAGGATAAGAAATACGTAAGACCCATAATATAAGAAAGTAAATAAAAATTTTAAGTATAGGATGGTGGGTTCATATAAGAGTATAAGTCTATTTGGAAATTGTGGTCATCATATGAATGAGTCTTATGAGGAAATCATGAATCATGTGAAGTAATTTATTATGATATATGCTATTTATGTTATTGATATGCTCGGATAATAAATTTGTTAAGTTATTTGTGTACTTACTGAGATTTCTTGGAAATTTCACACTTTTAAATTAATCTATCATTCCATATGGAATGGTAGATGTTGTTGCAGGATTAGATAAATTGTCAAGAGGCTCGAACAGTACAGGAGATTCTGAGATACCTTGAGGGTCCTACAGAATACTCATATTTGAATAGAGTGATCTCTCTTGTACTTGATCAAGTGGAATAATAAGATTACCGGACGACGGTGGGATACAATATTTGTTTTAAAAAAAACTAACTGGATTATGTAAGTGTTGATACAATATGATTATGTAAATGTGAAATTATGAAGGTTATAGTTTTACTACGCCATGTGATCTATTTATGCAAGAGTTGGATCTCTTTGCATATATTGGAGATTTACCTCTTTTCGCTGTGTTTCGTATTGCATTTAATTAGTAAGTTTATATGCATGCAAGCTACTCTTTACGATTATGAAGGATAGATAGCCCTGCGCTACTTATCCGGACGCTTCAATTTACGTTTTTATCGAGGCAAAAAAATTCGGAGCGTTACAGGAGGCCTTATACGAAACTCTAGAGGAGGTTTGCAGATGGCATTTGAGGCAAAATTAGGCCAAGGTACAAACACTTTTGTGGAAATGCCTGCCTTGTTGAAGGTGGTTTGGCACAGTGCGCAAATGAGAATTATGAGTTTAGAAGTTGAACTTGATTCGCTCATAGTTGTAAATTGGGTAAAAAAAGGGATCTGTGGACTATGGTATTTGTCTCATTTTTCAGAAGAAATTTAGAATTTGTTGTCTTGGATGAATGTTTCCTTTAAACATGTGTATTGAGAATATAACTCGGTAGCCGATTTTCTTACTCGCCTTGGTGCAAGAGGGACTAATCGAAGTTGGTGCAGTTACACAGAAATTCCTCATAATCTTAGAGGTATTTTAAAGATTGATAAAGTGGGATTGCCTACAATAAGATGCTAATGGACAGAATAAGAGCATTAGTTTAGTTCCTTATTGGGTCATGTATTTGGTTTTTATTATTAGTTCAATGTCATTGTTTTTAATGTTTTTTTTTTATTTCGATGCTAGAGATGAATTTATTGAATATTTGCAAATCTTTATTGTCCTATTTGTTACCACGATATTCATCCGCCATAAGTGAGAGTTTTATCAATAAATCTGGGGAGAGGCCACTCTTCTACATGGGGCCTTGACTCTTTGTAAGAAAAAAAATTATACATAGAAATTAGGAAAGTAATATTTAGAATCAATTTTCAAAACATAATGATAATGATCAAGAAAATGGATTTTGTAAACAGTAGTTTAAAAAACATGTAAATTGCGTATATTTTAGAAAGGTCAAGGTACGAACAAAAAATCAAAGGTAATATATATCCTGAAGGTGGAAAAAAAGAACAACAAAAATCCATGACCCTTGCTCAAGCAGGCAGTCCAGTGAGAGTCAAGCGATGCCACTAGTGGGACCATGCTCGAGCTGAATCTTGATTGATGCATGATCGAGACATAAGACTTTTGCTTGAGCATCATTTTGAGCGAATATTTGGATCAAATTTTAATTGAGCGTACTATCCCGTGAGGTATGAGTGAAATCTCTGGATTGGGACAGCTCGAGCGAGATGTTGGGCGATGGTCACATGAGACCACAGAGTTTGATAAGTTGAGTGAGGGTCAAGTGAACTCTCTGAGACCACAGAGTTTGCCAGATGCTTGAGCGGATCGTTGAGTGGGACCATACCAAACCCAGCAAAACTCTGCTCATTGCTCACAATACCCTAACTACACATCCTCAAACATAAGAAAACACAAGCCTCCTTAAAAATAAGTAAACACAAATAACCAAATATAGTCCTCTATAATCACTACACCAACGCCAAAGAAAAAACAATTGCAGTTAACTACAATGCACAACATGTGTTTGACAAAATGCTTATAAAACATTGAGATGACTGATGTGCTTAATTTTTATATAAATCTTATCATATTTTTACTCTTATTTATATTTATTAGAGTTTTTAATTAATGTACTTATTTTTATTTAGAAATATAAAAATTAAAAAAGTCCTAAGAGGAAGAATATTTTGTTCATAAAGAGTCATAAGAGGAGGAAATTCCTTTAATAAAAAATCCTAAAAACAGGTTCATTTCTTGAATTTACTAAAACACCCTTTAGTAATTAGAGTATAACTTTTGTTATACAACTCCAAAAAGGGCAATTTCAGCATCAATGGAAAGCTAAGAGAAACCCTACAACTTTTATGCTGACGACTTTTCCAAAAAATGAGATATAAATAGAAAAAAGAGGTCGTCAAGTTGGAAGTCAAAAAGTACCTATTTTGGAGAATTTTCTTATGAGAAAAAGAGAAAAATAATTCAGTCACCTCGAAAGAGGAGGGCTTGATTGCTGATTGCTAGAGTTGAATACTTCATCTTCATCAACCTATTTCAAGAAAAAGATATTTATTCTAATGAGGAGGCGGATCTAGAGAATAGAGGCGAAAGCTCCATGCTTTATCAACCAACTCCAATAAAAAACACTACTTTATTATTTTCCTTTTTAGTTTCATTATGAACTAATATTATTTTCTAAAGCTTTGATATAGTCTAGTATTGAACACGCAATTTATATTTCAAGTTATTTTACTTTAATATTTTCATGATTGAGTGTTTATTCCTTATATTCTTAATGCCTGCAATATTCTGACCAATTATTGTTTGATCTATTGAATCCTAATGAGACAGAGAGGTAGTTTGTGATTTTAACTCTATGATTAAACACCATTAGTTAAGCGAAAGCAGAGATACTTTACCATGACTGGTGTGATTTTTTAAGAAAAAAAACTTAATGAGTCTTCAATTAATAAAATTTACATAGAGATGTGGAGTTATCAGTTGAAGATATTTTTATTATTGTTCGAGAGAAAATATTGAATATTTAAGAGATTTTTATTAACAACTTGGGATGATTGGAACAATATAACTAGGAAGAATAAATTGTTTGAGATTTGCTAGGTGAAATAAAACAGTCTAGATCTATTCTTATTATATTTACAATATTAGATTTTATGCTATTTTATTCTTAAATTTATTTTTGTTAAGCATTTCAATTTAATTTAGATAGTATAATTTTTTCATTTTTTTGAGTTTTCCAAAAAGTAATTAATTTAGTTAATTTCAGTACTCAATAACATAATTAATTTATGTCGGTTCGACATCTTTTTAAAAAAAAAATATATATATTTTACTACTTGTTATGATTTTGTGCACTTACAGATATTTTCACGCATCTATATTTAATATGGCCGACCAAGAACATAAGATATTAAGAGACTATGCTATGCCTTCAGTCAATGCGACTAGATCTAGCATAAGGAGGCCGGCTATATAGGCCAATAATTTTGAAATCAAGCCGGCCATCATTCAAATCATACAACGAACTTTCTAGTTTGGGGGCTATTGGAAAAAGATCATAATGTCTATATCACAAATGTTTTAGAAATTTTTGATACTTTTAAAAACAAGGGAGTGACAGATGGTGCAATTCGATTAAGAGACATATTTTTTTGTAAAATAATCAAGGTTTTTCGATAGTTTTTGAAACAGTTTTTGAACATGAAGTAGAGATAGGTTTTTCAACATTTTTTGCGATTCGATCTAATTGCTGACCAATAATATGGAGAGTTTTGTTAACAAAGTTGTTTTGTTGTATAATCTTTTTTGTCTCTACAAAAATGGTAGCTTTAGGATCAGCATCAAGTATTTTAAATAAGCTTTTATTCTTCTCCGTCATGAGAAATAATGATTGTCTCAAAAGGAGGGTCGATAGATTTAACCATAGCCTTGCCTTTTTTTCTTGACAAAAGTAGTTTTGACTACATTTAAACTATGTTTAGAAATATAATAATTTTCAAGAAGATCAATGAAAAGTATATGCTTAGAGTTTACATTTTCTCTTTTCATTTTCTTTAAGACATAATTTTTCAGAATTTGAAAAATTGGCATAATAAGTTTTTCTATTATCATGATTTTCAAAGAATTATAATCTTTAAAAAATGAAATCAAATTAATGTCAAAAGGTTTATTTATTACAATTAGTTGACTGTGTGAATAGGCACAACTATGTCCGAAGCTATAGGTAATAAAGATGAAGCATCATTTTCTTCATTTATAGATTTACTTTTGGATATTTCAGCATCCTTGGTAGTATAATAGGCAGAAGTAACTTGAGAAGTGATAGAAACTCCTCTCAGTTTTAAATCAGGGTTAACAAGGTTAGTTGTCTTAGCAAAATTTTCCAGAATTTTTTTGAGATTTTGGTCTCTTCTTTCTAGGTTTTAAGAAATACAAGAAGATCTGGTTCCAGCAAAACAATTTCATCTTTCATTAATAACTAAAGATTTGTCAAAACTAATTTTAATAGTATCATCTAAATATTGCTGAATATAATCAAGATTAAATTCATCAGCCAAAACCTTAGCAGGAGAAACTTCATGTTCTAAAGTCCATTCATTGGGAAGATAACTATCTTTCCAATAAATCATTCTTGGAACCTTGACATTAACATTAGGAGTAGAATTCTAAATTAACACAGTTTCGTTTCTTGAGGTTTTTAAAATAGTTTTAGGATTTAAATTTTTCTTTAAAATCCTATAATAAATATAATAAATTATGCCAAGAAGCTTGCTACTTTCTTCCATATCATAACAATAAATTAAAATATTCAAAGTCAAGGCTTTCAAAATATTTGAATCATTCTAAGTAAGAGTTAAATTGGGGAAACAATCAAAGTGGATAGGACTACTAAACAGAGAAGATTGAATCATACCGAGAATACTGGTTTCAAATTTTTTAAATTTGGCATATCTTAAACAAAGAAGTATCGAAACATTGATGTCTTTCCTAGTTATAGGTTTAGCAGCAACTTGAACAGAATTAATATGCAAAAATTTATAGCTTTTTACCACAAATTAATGAATGGATTTTCTGTTAAATATACAATATTTTTCATGGTTTTTGAAATAGCATAATTTGTTCAACACTTTTAAACATTGAACTAAATCTTGAAGGCTGACTGAACTCAAGTAGTTTTGTAAATAGATTTGGCACCAATCTTTGAAATATTCCAATGGTTCAAATCAACAAAATCTGTTTCTTCAATAGAAAAGTCATCTTCATTAATAATATCAGGCACTAAACTAGACCTGAAACTAACATATGAATTAGATTTAAACATCCTATTCATTATGACCAACCAAAACAAAACTTTGTACTTACTAACTCTATCTTTACACATATTTCTGTTGCGCTTCGTAACACATACTCTTGGTTCAATCTTGTACCCACTCCTACCTTATGTGCTATCTTAATGGTAAAATGGGCCTTATAGACACGATTATAGGAAGTCAATTATAGATGGGGTGGCGCCAACAGAAACTTGAAATTAAACAAGATCCAATAAGTACCAAGGAGAGTTATGGGAGATAGTAGAATGAAATAAAATGAACAGAAATAACTAATCTACCAGCAACTGAAAAGATTTGGCTCTAATACCAAAAGGATTGGAAATTAAGCATGAATTATTAAAGTAAGGAAATTAGATATATATATATATATATATATTATATTTGAAGACTTGAAGTTGTTTGATTTGAGAAATGAGATTTATTCAAAATCCAAATAGGATTTTGGAAAGTTTTACTAAAACCAAACAGAGTTGAAGCTTTCCATCTATGTAGAAGGAAATACAACGTTCCTTGGAACCATGTCAGACATGACATAGAAGTAGAAAACTAAAGAGAAGTGATTTATGTCTAGAAGATATGTCTTGAGATTTTCTTCTGAAAAAAAAATGTTTTTAAATGTTGATGTGAATTTTTTCTTTTTTAAAAAATATTTAAGAATATAAAAAACTGAATGAAAAAAAATCTAAAAAAAATGAAGAAAGATAAATTGTACTGCTTCAAGAGGTTTCGGGACATGGGATTAGGGTGGAGTAAGAGCATCCATATCTGGACCCCCAAATTTTTTCCAAAATTTTGGCTAAAACCCCACTTCCTAGAAGTTTTCTCTAAATTTTACTTATTTTCAAAAAACCTCCTACATCTCATTCCATATATTTTTTTCATATATTAAAATAACATTCTTCTATTATTTCTTTATTACTTTTTTCTCTTACGTCCATTTTCATTCTTAGCCCTTACTCTTTTATCTTATTATCCTCTTTTTCAAAGTAAGTATTTTAATAAATTTATAAATGCGTGTAGAATTTTTTTATTCTAATATTATTTTTGAAAAAATACTTACTAATTATTCTAATATTTTAATTTTCCAACCCAATTGTAACTTTTTAGTGTTATCTTTTGTATTTTTTTTTCAATTGTTGATTTTTTCTCTAACATTAACAATTTTTTTCCTTGGAGTCCAATGGTAATATTTTTTGAAATTAGAGTAACGACCATCAATGTATAATTGGGATTCATCAAAAGAGTCTAAATCGAGATACAACACAAAGTAATGGCCACTAGTGTCTAATTTTGCCTAAAATCGAAATCCTAGTCACGGGTATTCGGGATCGTTAAAGCTGAATCCCCTTCTTTCTCTCTCTCTTTCTCATGAGAGAAAGAAAGAGATAAGCGACGGACGACAAAAATCAAAGTAGGCTCGGGAGTTTCTTATCGATGACGAAAGGGAACCAGTAGCGGCATTCGATTGATGGAGAAATGAGATAGGAGCTTGGGAAAGTGAAGGAGAAAAAGCAGTTACAGTCTCGCACACAAGGGGGAATTTGGGATGGGGGTTACTGTAGCACCCCCCAAAAGATCTCCTAAACTGGGATCTGAATATGGGGGTGTAGCCCCAAAACACCCCTTATAATTTGGGGAGGGCTCCCTAAAAGGGAGCCCAATGTGGGTTCTCTAACACCACTCAAAACTTAAAAACCTATCAATGTAGGGTACGTGATAGGACCGTGCAGCCCAATGTGCCAGTCCCAATAAAGGATGACCCGATAACCATTATCCACTCGCACTCTACTTGCACCTGTTTGGGTGTAGGGGATTGCTAACAAATATACTAACATACAGGCGAGGGTCAATTCACCTGACTTTTTATCTGCTTGCCTGTTTACTATATATATAATATGTTAAAAATCTCAATATTTCTCTCTCTCTCTCTCTCTCCCTACTTGCACAGTCGACATCCACCTCTCTTCTGTCGTCCTTCTCTTCTTTTCTCTTGTTCCTTTCCTCCCTACCACACTAGCACCTCTCCTTAATCTCACGCAATGCCAACGCCCATCCCATTTTTCCTCTTATTCCCTTCTTTTGCTCTTCTTAATCCATTTCTCCTTTGGAATCTCCACACACAGAGCCAAGCCGTGGTCATGGGCCACGTGTAGTCACCGCTAAGGTCCCACAGCCCATCCTAACCATGGGCCTTTGTGTAGATCCATAGGCTACAGAGCGCCCGTGATTATTTGGCCAGATCCACTTCCTACAATGCGGCCATGGTTCTCAATGCAGATCCACGACGCAATGGCAAACCCCACTAATATAAACAAATTTGTAAATAATTTTCATAGATACAACACTTTTGGACATTTTTATCGATCATCAATGAGCAGCAATTTTATATTGTTGGAGATTGGGGTCTATCCACATGATCCATAGTCAAACACTAGTTATAAATATGGAAGATTTCATAAGAGCAAACGGCTGGACGTATATGTGTTAGGCTATTAATCAAGATGGCGAAACTGCATCCAAGGGGGAAGGAGTACTGTATTGGCTCGACGTCGAGATGGGCTTGCCTCATCTTCTCTTTCGCTGCCTCTAATTGCTTGGTAGGACCCACTGCATTGAATATATTTCTAGATAAATTAGTAATGCATTTAAAGTATTGACATTAACTTAGCCAAAATCAAAACTAAAACTTGACTAGAATTAGATGTTTTGGCCGAAAGCCAAAACCATTCAAGTGTAATCCTACTTGGAGTAGGTATCTATAAGCCAAAATAATAATATAAGATAATTTTTTAGTAATAATATTTTGTTAATTCTTTTTCATATTTTAAATCCAAACTATCCAGAGCCCACAATCCAAATACAAAACATGTTTGGAAATTAAATCCAAAGCATACACTAACAACCCCTAATCTAAATACAAAACAATATATGAAATTAAATCCAAACTATCCAGCCATGAACCCACAATCAAACTACAAAACAAGTTTGGAAATTAAATCCAAACCATACACCAACAATCCCACAATCCAAATACAAAACAAGGTTGGAAAATAAATCCAAACCATACATCAATAACCTCACAATCCAATTACAAAACAATATTTGAAATTAAGGTTTGGTTTGTTTTGAGAGACAAAATCAAAAACTTCAAACTTTTCTCAAATTCATCATTCAATTTTTCAAATCCACAATATACAATGATACAAAATATAATAAAAAATTCAATTTTTTCAAATTTTAAAATAAAACTAATATTAAAAAAATATATTACAATAATATATATTTTTTTAAACTTTTATCTCATCTCTATCTAGCATGAGCCCACAATTCAAATACAAAACAAGTTTGAAAATTAAAACCAAACCATATAGCAGCAGCCCCCAATCCAAATACAAAACAATATCTGAAATTAGATCCCAACTGTCCAGCAATGTTCCCAGAATCCAAATACAAATAAGTTTGGAAATTTATTCCAAACCAGACAGCAACAGCCCCACAAGCCAAATACAAAACAAGGTCTGAAGTTAAATCCAAACCATTTCCAACTGCGCCAAAGTTTGAAACATTTACCAAAAAACAATGTTAAACCAAAAATCAAATCTCATATATAGTTGCTACTCGGCCACGTGTGTCTCCATAACATGTGGATGGATAGCCACTAAAATCACTAATATTGTAAATCTATCCAACAGTTACAAACCTCCAATATGAGGTCCGAATGTAGACATATGTAGTTCCGAATTATTCTTTGATGCCTCATAAACTTCTCTCTGAATATTAAGGAAGTAGTCTTGCTCATGACATTCATGCCAGCAAGATCCAAGCACATAATCTTGTCCACCACTTTGTAAAAGAGTGGTGAAGAAGGGATCATCGTCGAATAATGTGTCCATCATGCTCAAAACAGACATGAGCATGAGCAAAGAAAATCGGAGCTTAAAAACAAACCACAAAATTTTACACGGATCAGACCACATACCACGCACATATTAGACCACGAATATAAATTCTCCTCCACGATGTTGATTCTCGCCCACCTTCAATTGTCCGTGCCGAATGGTCTGTCCTGAGCTACGCATATAGGGGAGAAATCGATGGGTCCTGGGTTGTTCTCAGAAGCAAGGAAATTGGAAAAAAAAAAAGAAGGAAAAAACAAAGAGAAGGGGAGATCAGAGAGTGTTGGTCTGGTGTAGAGAGAAGAGTGAAAGGGAGAGAGAAGAGAGAAAGTTCGAATAAGCTGAAGAGTCGGTATATATACTTCTGGGATATGTGAATTAGCTGAAGAGTCGGTATCTATCTATCTATCTATCTATCTATATATATATATATATATACTTTGGGCAGCATGATCGCCACAAAGAAGAATCAAGAGGCCATCATTATAGCTAAAAAGTTCTCTAAGATACGTACTGGGTCGCCGAGGATATAGAGGTAATGGCCATTGAACAAAAAGAGACAGCCACTTATATCTTTCCAGCAATGAAGATAGAGTTCAGAATGGAGAGGACATGGAAAAAGAAATAACTCAGGATTTTGGGTATAGCTAGTAGCATCCAAAGTAGGTCTATAATTGTCAATGAATGTACTATAATTGTTTCTTCTTTATGCATATATACATGCACGCTGAAAATAACACGATAGAGAGAGAGAGAGAGAGAGAGAGAGAGACTAACATCCCAATATTGTCCGAGGGCAGCAACGGTTGTGGAAGGATAGGGGATGTGTCAAGTGATTGATTCTGCTGGTTCCATTGTGCCTGTTCGGCAAGTAATTCCTTTTCTTTCTCCTTCACCTGAAGGTGGCCCATGACGCATCATGTCAGTTTTCTCACATTTCTTTACATACTAATTGAAGGTAATGGAGGTAATTTCTTGAAATGGAACAAGTTTCGCATTTGTTAAAGTTAAAGGAAAAAGACTACCTTCTTGGCAAGCATCTTGTTTTGCTCCTGCAATGTCTTATCCTGTCATGGAAAGCTCTTAGAGGACCCATCCATTAAACAACATAAAATGTCATTCTTGCTCTTTGGGATAATTTTTTTATGCGAAATATTGCTTTATGTCCCGACAATTTCTCACGATGATTTTAAAAAATAGAAAAAATATTTTGTGCGATGCGGGAGACATTCGGATAACATCTTTCAGGGGATGTAGCGCCACTCTTGGATAAACCATGCATGTTTATGCTGGTTAGAATATTATCTAAAAAAAATCCACTTTCCATAAATGGCATTAAGATTTGTAGTCAGTACTCATGTCAATGATAAATGGATTCTCCACTTCATACATATATACGAAGAAGTAGAGGCTTACCTTTTTCTGAAGCTCCGAAATGGATTCGTGCATAACTTGGTTCTGCAAGCGAGAATGATTTCTTGTTTTATTACCAAATAATTAATTATGGATCACAGTGCATCCGGTTCGGCCAGTCTGTATATATACTAATTACTAATGCTATGATCATTTTACCTTTCTCGACCTTATGTGTTTGAGAGCAGAATCAAGCTGTTGCTCCAAATTTTGGAGCTCTTTAAGATTCAAGGAGTCGAGATCGTCTCCCATGAAATGCCTGTAAATTAAATATCAAGAAAAAAAATTTATTATTGTTTCTTGCATAATTGTAAATATATCATATCGACTACATGTATGTAAGCATATCATGCTACAGTTTGTACTTTTGATTTCTTTGTAAAATCTCCATCCTCGACTTGAGCTTCGCATGCTCCAGAGTCCAGCTTCCCTATAAAAGATATCAAATTAATGGCATCAATAAGCAAAAATGCTATTTTCCGACAACTGAAGTCAATGCCAAATTGACGGCGGAAAATGATAAGGGCCCAGTTTTGTTGCCCCGTTTGGTGCCCGCTCCCCTTTCTTTTTTTTAATTTTTTTGTTTTTTTTTTTACATAATAATTAAGAAAATATTTTTTAATAATATTGTAAATTTTTTTCTTTTTTTAAAAATATTTAAGAGTATCTAAAAATAATATAAATATAAATAAAAAAGAAAAAAAAATATTAAATATATATGCACAAGAAATAAACCCTTCATTGAACTTTCTAACATCTCCGGGCCCTTTTATAAATGGATTAATGGAGGCATACATTTTGTTCGAGGTCATGCGCTATAAGTTGCCTCTCTGCATGTGAATATCTCTCATACCTTTCAAGAATCCTTTCCATACTGCTTACAAAGAAAACATAAAAATAAATTAGTACTTATTAACTACGTACGTACACTGAATCTGAATCAGAATCAAACCTTTGAGCGCGCATAGAGAATTAGATTGAACTTTAAATTCTACATTAATTGCGAGTATAATGCCCTTCAAAAAAATAATAGAAATTATATGCCATAATGAGATCATTGAGAAGACGACTACGTACCATGCATGACCACGCGAACAACAATGAATTCATTCGAACGTACTGGCCTTACCAAGGATTCCGCTCCCATAGAGAGATCACCAGCTCAACAAAATCTTAAGGCAGTATAACAATTTTATCTTATCTTATATTATTACAATTTTTTTAAATTTCTTTATAAAATATAATAATTAATTTAATTTTATAAATCCTAAAATAATAATAATATTAAAAAATAATATTTTAAAAATAATTTATTCAATTATCATTTCAACTCATCTCATCTTATCTCATTTCATCTCATGAACACAATATCCAAATGACACATAAATGCAATTCCCTTTTATGCTAATATGAAAGTTAATAGCACACATACATATTTTTTTATATATATATATATATACACACACATATACCTATATACATACATACATACATACATACATACATACATACATACATATATATATAGGTCCAGAAAAGCGACTTTGTTTTAGGACTGCTATTTGCTCCCTCTGCAAAGATATCACTAGTGTAAATTGCAGTGTTTTAAATATTGTATGGTATTGGCCAATATCTACCTTAGCAGATTAGCTATTGATATGGGATAGATAGGTATTTCGTACCAAGTCAAATACTGGTCATTTCGGTGTGTTTCAATTAATATTGGCCGGTTTTAGGTGTACTAGCCAATTCTCATTGTACTGACCGAAATTTTATATCTTGTATTTTCGTACCTTTCACTTTAATTTTTATATTTGGAGACTATTTTCTTAACCTTTTTAATCCCTTTTCTCAAGGACTAAAAGTCAAGTTCCTAGTACTCCTACTTTCATGATGAAGATGAGTGATTTTTTTTTAATAGTTAGATTGAGAATTTACAAGTATTATTAAGTTTTATAAATATATATTTTAATTTTTTAAGGTTTGTATTGATGTTATTTTAAAATATAATTTATACATATATAATTAATTTATCTATATATAAATTATCCCGAAAAGTTGTCAGTATTAAAATATTTATTTTAATACTTTAATCGAAACAATCATCAAAACAGTATTTAAAATCTTAGTAAATTGTAATTTTTTTATTTTCTTCTAAATATTTTTTAAATCTCATTAATCATTAGAAAAAAGTCATGATTTTATTAATATTTACTTCCTTAACTAACAAGAAAATAAAAATAAAATATCCTATCAATGACTTGGATGTATGCCAAGTGTCACTTTCCTTGTTTAATTAAGATACTGGTATTTTTGACGGAAAATAGGCTTGTTCATCCGGATTCCATATATAGAGATCTAAAACTCGGATGATTAATTTTTTTGAATCTCTTTAAAAAGTTTGTCAAAATTATTAAAAAATAAAAAAATTTAGAGCCGAGCCAAGTATAACCTGACCCAGATGAACAGACCTAAGGACAAACAAGACAAACCACACAAAAACACCGATAGCAGAAGAGGCTTTTAGGATAAACTAAAGGACATGATCAAGTACTACCTTGGGCATGTCAATGTCTGAAAACTGTACTCAGTAATTGAAAGTGGATATTCTATTTTGTCTTTGGATTATAATTACTTTTATAAATTAAGAAAATTGAAAGTCTAGAGTCTATATTTAAATGTTGAGATGAATTAGAAACTATATAATATTGTGTAAGTTTTATTGAAAGGAGTTTAAGTTTTTTAAAATTGAGATGCGTTTAACTTTGTTAGATTAAAATTGAATTTAACTTTTTCATGAGAAGTTGAAAAAATAGTAGATTCCATCCATTGTTTTTTTATATGAGTTGAACCTGATTTAATAACCAAATAGAACCTCAATCATATCCCTCCAAGAGATAGACGAACACCATCAAATATAATTGCCTGAACTACTTTTTTAGTCTGTAAATAAGTTTTGAAGTGAATGTTATCTTGAGGTTACACTTTGTGCTAAATTAACAATGAACGGCACTCAGAACTAGATGTGTGAGAATCCTTATTCTACACCTGCTAATAGATAAATAACACATAGGGATTATAGCAAAATGAGTAACAGAATTGCATGTAGGTATTCTCACAAAATCATCATCTTCCTTGATCTATTTTCTCCCCTCTCTCTCTTTTCTACCCCACTCTCTCTCTCCCCTTCGAAAGTGGGTATCTCACGCCCTCTCTCTCAAGCCTGAAAGAAAAAGACAATAATTCTTGTCAAGTTCCAGTCCTCTATTAAGCATAGCAATTGAAGAACCAATTTTTTGGAGAAACATGGGAATGTTTCGGGGCATTAATATATCACTATAACAATAGAAGAAACATTTTTTGGGTATTATTCCGTGTCCAAATTCAAAGCACAACATCCTACTAGTGAGAGAGGGAAGCATGTTTCATCATCACCGGAAGAAGGTATTGGATGCTTACTTTACTAAAAAAATGGGTGCCTAGAAATATTGAAAGACCAAATTTCAGAATATTATTATGTTATTTTTAGTATTCAATCTCAAATATACATCACAATTTATCAAGTGGTGACAACAATCCTGTACCGCATAAAACAGCAGCTTTACATAGAGGTTAGAGTTGGAGAAAATCAATCAGGAAGGTCTTTGATAAGGGAGAATTGAAGATTCTCCATGATATTTGCTAAATCAATTTCGATTCCACATTATCCGATGGATATAGCTATCGATATATGTAAATATATTTGGAATATTTGTATTTTGATTCTTTCCTATTTTATAGCATCACACGTGTTATTATTCTATATATTCAAGACATTACCTCCTCCATACGTTTAAGGAGGATTTCAACCATTACTCTTTGTTTTGGCAAAAGCCACCGTTTACCTTTTTCTCTAAATGATGAACGTTGTGCCATGCCTTTTGATTGTTTACATGTCTGTGACTTATGGGGTCCGTTACCAATTCTTTCTTTTACTGGATATTACTATGCATTATTCATTGATGATTGTACCAGATTTAGTTGGATATTCCCTTTAAAACAAAAATCTGATTTTTTTTATACTTTCATCCATTTACAACGGTACATTGAGATGCAATTTTCAACAAAAATAAAATCTTTTCAATGTGATGGTGGAACTGAATTACTAATAATAAGTTCCACTCTCATCTGCACTCTTATGGTATTGTGCTTCGTCTGGCATGTCCTTACACTCCTAGTCAAATCGACATTGCTAAACGCAAGCATCGTCATGTCACAAAAACTAGCCTTACCCCTATGTTCCATGCGCATATACATCTCTCTTTATTGGTTGAAGCTTTTTCTACTGCCGTTTTTCTCATTAACTGACTCCCGTCATCGTCACTTGATGGCAAAACTCCTTATGAGCTCTTATTTGGTAAGCAACCAGATTACTCTATGCTTTGCACTTTTGGGTGTCTTCGCTTTCCTTATTTGAGAGATTACTCACCTAATAAATTGTCTCTAAAAGCTGCTCCTTATGTTTTTTTGGGTTACCGTGCCCTTCACAAAGGGTTTATGATGAGGACATCTCCTAATATTGTCATTTTGGATTATTTTACTTAAGCTTTATTTAGTTTATTTTGACTTGTATTAATGGGCTTGGGCCCAAGTCGTTGGACTTTGTAGGGTTTACTTAGGCTTTGTTAGTGTACTATTTAAATACTTGTATTGAAACTTTGAAGGCAGACTATGATGAATATTGAATGGAAAGAGCTGGTTTAGCATCGCCTCCCAACCCCTTTATTCTTCTCCTTCTTCTTGGCTTATTCTTCTTCTCACCTTCTTCGTCACCTATGAAATCTCCTCTCTCTATCAAATATTATTCTGTTTCTTGCTATTTCTCTAGTATCATACATCAATTCAGGTGCACAAGACACAGCGTGTCTATGTTTCTCTACATGTGCAGTTTTATGAGAATAATTTTCCCTATCATGGTGACGTTGTGCAATATCTGCAATCCAACATTGACTACACTTAGTTTTTTGATTGTCAGGATTGTGTGTCTAGTTCTTCTAATGTTGGTTCTTCTCATTCATTTCTGAGATCACCATGTTTGCCTTGTAGTGAATCTCCACATCTATCAACGGATCCTTCCCCTGATCCCCTGGTTCTTCTTCCTGTGGAACCCTTCTCAGATTCTGCAGCTCCAGACTCACCTCTTCTTTTACCTATATCGTCAGTTCCTTGTGTGACCACTTCTAGCCACCCGATGATTACTAGAGGTAAAGTTGGTATATTCAAACCACAGTTATATCATGCTATGACTGTTTTGTCTTCTTCTCAAGCTTTTTAGGCACTTCTTGCTCTCAAAGAGCCTAGGGGTTTTAAATCTGCTACAAACACCCTGAATGGCTCTCGAGCCATGACTATGGATGATGAAATTCAAGCTTTGAAGAAAAATGATACATGGGTTCTTATTCCTCATCCTTAAAATCATAATGTGGTTGGATGTCGTTGGATTTTCAAAACAAAACTTCGCTTTGATGGGTCTATTAAGCGGCATAAGGCTCGTTTTGTCGCTCTAGGATTTTCTCAGATTCAAAGTCTTGATTTTGGTGATACTTTTAGCTCTGTTGTGCGCCCTGCTACAATCAAAATTATTTTGTCCTTGGCAGTTACTTTTGGATGGTGTTTACATCAGTTAGATGTTAAAAATACATTTCTCCATGTTTTCTCAATGAAGAGGTGTACATGGAACAATCACCGGGTTACACAGATCCACAATTCCCTCGGCATGTGTCACCTGAAGAGTGCTCTTTATGACTTGAAACAAGCTCCTCGAGCTTGGTTTCATCACTTTAGCACTTTTTAGCTTAAACTTGAGTTTATTTCCAGTCAGGTAGATTCCTCATTGGTTGTCTATCACTCCTTGCTTGGAACTATTATCTACTTCTTTATGTTGATGACATGATCATAACTAGAAGTAATCCTTCTATGGTTCAAACCCTTATTACTCTGCTTTGTAAGGAATTTTCCATGAGGGATTTGGGTATTTTTATTATTTTCTCGTTGTTGAAGTTCAATCTAATGAGAAAGGTTTGTTTCTCAGTCAAACAAGGTATGCTCTTGATCTCTTGCATCTTGCTTCAATGATTAATGCGAAGCCTATCTCTACACCTTTTGTTGTTGGTCACCACCTCTCAATTGAAGGAAAGTTGTTCTTCGACCCTACTATGTTTCGTTCTCTTGCCGGTGCTCTTCAGTACTTGACCATCACCAAGCCTTAACTGTTGTAAAATGTGAATTTTATTTGCCAATTCATGCACGCTCCTACCGAGGACCACTTCCATTCCCTCAAACATATTTTGCATTATGTAAAAGGCACTCTTCATCATGGACTTCAACTCCATAAATAGTCCAGTCGTGATCTTCTTGCCTACTTTGATACGGACTGGGCTAGATGTCCTGATACACACCTCTCCACTATCGGCTATGCTATCTTTTTTTGCACTAATTTAGTCTCTTGGTCCTCTAAAAAACAAAGCATTGTCTCTCATTCAAGCGCAGAAGCAGAATATCGCTCTTTAGCTGTTGCAACTGCAGATATTGCCTGGATTACTCAATTGATTTGGGACCTTCGTGTTACACTCTCAGCGCCACCCAAAATTCTTTATGACAATTAAAGTGCAATTTTTTATGGCAGTCAATCCAATTACTCGCCCTCGATCAAAACATATTGCGATCGACTACCATTTTGTTCGTGAACTTGTTGCTAATGGCACTTTGAAAATTGATTTTGTCCCCTCACATTTGCAGCTTGCCGATTCTTTAACTAAAGGTGTCACCAAGCCTCATTTTTTTCTCTTTCGAAGCAAGCTCAATGTTATCCCTTCTGCCATGCTCACCTTGCAGGAGGGTGATAAGGGAGAATCGAAGATTCTCCATGGTATTTGCTAAATTAATTTTAATTCCACAATATCCTATTGATATAGCTGTAGATATATGTAAATCTATTTTGAATATTTGTATTTTGATTCTTTACTATTTTATAGGATCACACATGTGTAATTATTCTATACATACAAGATATCATCTCCTCCATACATTTAAGGAGGATTTCAGCCATTACTCTTTGTTTTATTAAGAGAGGGCGATTGAAGAGAGCAAAGCTTCACAAGATGAGAGAGATTGAAGAGAGTGTGTGTGGATGGAAGAGGAAACCGAAAAGGAAGAAAATGAACATCTAAAATAAAAGGAGAGACCCCTCAACTCATCCCCACCATAACACATAAATCTCTTATGTTTAAATTTTATTGGAGGTTGTAAAACCCCAAAAGACACCTAATCCATTTTGAAGCATTTCGCATTTACAATATCCCCTCGAATTCATCCAGTCTTGTCTATTGCCACGTTATCACGTGTGCATACCATTCCCATGAGCATGATTTACTATAAACCGCATTTCCATTGGATAGTCACTTTTGTGGTTTCTAAAGCATAGTATATTAAGGATGGTAATATGTGATATGACAAACCTTGATACGATAATAGTGGATTTAGGTTTAGTCTTAACGAGTTGATAATAAGTCAAACTGTTTTGATCCATTATAACCCTTTATGACCTATTAAGAGAGTTAAAAGTAATAATTATACACTTATATCTTAAAGTAAAATTGTTGAAAGTTGTATTTTGATATTTTATTATTTGGATTGTAATTTTAGACTTTTAGTTAGTTTTATATTTTTTATAGATGTTGTGATTATAACATTTATATAAAATTATACTAAACTTAATCAATTCAAATAGATTGATTTTGGGTTTGTTTAATCCATTTATATGAAGGGGTCAACAAATATAGTCATGTTAACCTATTTCGTAGTATTCACTAATGGGTCAAACAGATCGTGTCATATCAACCCATTATGTTAATAAGTCGTATTAGGATTTGAGATTTTAACACAATAAAGTTAACCAATTGTATTCAGTTTGACCCATATAGTATAATATGAGAATTGATATATACAAATCCTAAATGCACAAGTCACGCACAAGTTCTTTATAAAAAAGTAGACCTCACCATGGAAAAGTATAGTAAAAAACATTATTTTATGGGACCACGTTATTTCAAAAGGCTTGTAAATTTGGAATTTATATTTAGCATTATTCTTATAATATACATGTTTTGATACAATACAAACACAATTAATTAATACGATTTGACACTCCTAACTGCGAAAACTGAAACACAGTAGGACATGTAAATTCAGCTTATTCCACATAAACCTTCTCTACTATAGAGATTCCTTCGAAAAAAACAAATAAGATAGAAATTAAAATTAAATATATAATAGGACAACAGTTATCGATTTTGATAGAATCAACTTATAATTTAATAGTACTTATAAATCAAGTATTGAGATGGGTGGCATATCATGTTTAAGAGCACTAGTGTTGGATCTATGGTCTATAATGATCTTTGCTAAAGATCATTAGTGTCTAACTTTAAGTTATAGTGAATCTTCTCCATCCTTCATATTTGAAGAATCACTGTTCACATGCTAAACACATATTTTAAAATATTTTATTTCGTTAGTTTATTTCTCTTGTCCTCGTCTGCTTAGTATATTTTTATGCTTGTATTTGACCATCCATTTATATTGATCCATCATTTTTTAACAAATTGGTTGAAAGATAATTATTTAAATATCAAATTAAATTATTAATATACATATGGTTAGTATAATTATAAAATATAAAAAAATATTTAAATATATTGTTATTAAAAGAATATTATTATATTATTATTTTAATAGATCTAATAATGAGTCTAATAATGAGTTATAAACTTAGAGATTTGATGGATCCATTAAAATTGTACTTTTCCTCAAATTTTAAAAGAAATTTTAATTAATCCAATACTAGTACTCTAAGGGATGAGAATTTTGATACTCAACTTTAAGTTTAACTAAATAAAAAAATAAATAAATAAAAGCATTGTGAGAATTAATTCCACTTATCACCATAAAATATAAAGTGTGATCGGGTCGACCTTTAATTCCACTTATCACCATAAAATATATTTCAATAATTTTTCTCTCTTGCAAGCTGGACTACTGCATGTAATGGAAACATAAAACCTAAAATGAAAGCTTTGGAACAAGAGCTGAAGAGCTTTTCATCAGTTAAATTTTTTAGAGAGAAGAAAAACATAAAAATTCGAGGAAACATAAATTCTTTCTCTTCAATTCTGCTGCTAATTTTTTT
Source organism: Platycarya longipes (assembly GCA_036559045.1). Classification (NCBI taxonomy): domain Eukaryota; kingdom Viridiplantae; phylum Streptophyta; class Magnoliopsida; order Fagales; family Juglandaceae; genus Platycarya; species Platycarya longipes. The sequence continues at coordinate 25,782,153 of CM071800.1, read as the reverse complement.
TTTCCTCTCAACACACTCGATAACCTTTATTTACTAGTTCTGCTAGCTATAAGGTTCTTTCTGTTACTTCAAGGTACTACTTAGCATTATTCGTTCATGATTTTGAACGATGATAACAGGCCTAGTTTCCATATTACAGGTAAGAAAACACTTGAAGCGAGAAGCACGTTAAGGTGGAGTATTGCGTTGAACCCAATCAAGTCGGCCGGATATATAGTTTCTTTGCACTCTCTTATAAATTTGAAAACTATATTTACCAACAACGACGAAACAATTTAACACAAGACACTACAACTCTCAGCGCTTGTACACACACCAAAACAGAAGAAAGCACGGAAAGGACAAAGAACATGCATGGACAATCTTGCACAATCTTGAAAAATATTTCTGAAGCAACAAAAAGACAAATTCCACTGGCTAATGAGGCCTCGAAGAAGACAGATCAAGAGATAGCAACATCAAACCAAAAAGAAAAACCGCAACTTAATAAATATCTCTTACCAAGAATCAGTAGAATACTCAAAGACCTTCCCTTTGGTAGAGAAAACAATCAGAGCCACCTCAGCATCACAAAGCACAGAGATCTCGTGGGCTTTCTTAAGCAAGCCAGACCTTCTCTTTGAGAAAGTGACCTGCCTGTTGATCTTGTTCTCGATCCTCTTCAACTGAACCCTTCCCCTCCCCATAATTCACAATCTTTCTTCACAATTCAACGCGGTAATGAAGGCCGATAGATAGGTCTTTGTTTCGCTCTCTTTTCACAATTTACTCCAGGTCTAAAACCTGTCTGGGTTTATACGGTGTAAGTATGGAAAGAAATCAAGGAAATGGTTGCGTGACTACATGTGTATTTATAGAAAAGTTGAAAACCACTAGGACAAACAAAAACCACTAGGACAAATAAAAGCTGGTTTTGATGGGTAGGATCCCAAAACCAGAGCGGTTTCATCGAAAACGTTGTCGAGTTTTGATTGGGCTAAGGTACTGTTCGACAGTCGTTTAATAGATTCGTCTCTCATTTTCAAGCACACTTTATCCTCGATCTGTCTCGGCCTCCATGCTGCCACGAGTTGGCATTAAGGGCCTACCGCGTCACTGGTCGTACCTGCTAGGCATGTGCGTCGGAGGAGCGAACGGAAACCCTTTTTTATTTTATTTTATTTTTTTAAAATTTTTTTTTCTTCTTCTTCTTTTAAGCAAGCAAGCATATATATTAACCTAGAAAGAAACTATACATATTATAGAAAAAGTAATATGTGATACGACTCGTTAATTTAAAACGAATACGACATGGTCAAAACAAATTAGGGTTGAACTTTAACGAGTTTCAAATCAAAACGAGTCAACTCGATAAGACACTATTTCTTAACAGATTCCTTTATGACCTTTTAAGATCTATTAAGACCTCTTAAGAAATATGAAATTACTTTTATACCCTCCACTTAAAATTAAAAAAAACCCTAAATCGCTACTTCAGTCTTCACCCTTCATTTCCAAGTCATGAATCGTGAAGCTACAGTCGCTTCTTCAGATTTCTCATTTCTCTCTCACTCTCACCAGACGGTCTCTCAAGTCTCAACCCTAGAAGTCGAAAATTGAAGGATTTCGCGAACTCTGCCCACAGATCAGTAAGGTCACAGACTCTGTTCTACTCATAGCCCTAGAAATTTTAAAATCGTTTTGATTTCATGATCTGATTCTCACGGTCTCAACTCCAGAAAATCGATTTGATTTCTCCCTGGTGTCGTTGTGCTTCTTAAGATCTAGTCACGCCGTTGGCATCCCACGCAACGACACAACTCAAGCCTCGACGCCTCGTCTAAGTCATCTTCAACCTTCGCAGCATCGCCCAATCCCAACTCCCATCCATGCACGACACTTCTCATCTTCTCTGTCCTCACGCCGCCCCTTCTTCGAGATAGCTTTATTTGTTGATTTGAAAATGTGGGACTTTGTTAGAGTTAGGGTTTGATTTTTTAAGGATAATTTTTACTTACTATTTATATTTTATTTTCCATTACTTGTTCGAGTTGCTCTTCTAGATTGCTATTTATGTGAAGTTATATGTGTGGTAGAAACAAAGTTATGAACTCTGTTCCGATGACCATTTCGATTGAGGCACTGGAACGGAAAATTTCGGTACCGGTACCATTTCGAATACCGTTTTGGGATAGATATTTTATAAATAAATTATATATATAATAACTATATTCTAAACTAGACTAACACAAGTTAATTAAAAACCTACAAATCTGATAAACTTAAAAAATTAAGAATTTAGATTTATTAAAAATAATTATTAAAAAGTACAACTAATTTGGTTGATATAGATGTCTAGAATTAATAACAATAAACAACCAAATAAATGATAAAAGCTTCAAAAAATTAAAAAAAAAATGAAGAAAAAAATATTGAAATATAGCTGCAGCCCAGAAATATAAATTAAAAAAAAAGAAGAAAAAAGTGCTTATCCAAAATGGGCCGGAATGGCCGGAATCTAGGCCGATACACTAGAATCCGGCTAGAATGGGCCGAAATGACCAGAATTCATGCCAGAACGGAATACAAGCCTTCATTGTTCTGGCCACTGTTCCATAATGGAATTTTCTTGCAATTTCGTAAGGAATGGACCGATATTTATAACTTTAGTTAGAAATCCTAGATTTCCCTTCACCGTGACTCTATTTAATGCAATATATTTCTGCTTTCATATTCACTATAAATGCTCAATTCTGTACCACTATCTTGTTAGAACTTGGAGACGATTCTTCTTCTAGCAGTACATTGATTCTGGTTTTTATCTTTGAGTGAATACAAAATGTTTTCGCTTTTAGTCGATTCTTGCAATATTTTATGTTCATTGCTTGATGGTGGTCGCTTTTTGCGTTGAAAGTCTTTAGTCATTTTGCAAATGTTGTATCATTTCGTAGTTAATTTAGAATTTCCCTTTGATATGGGTTATCTGGTTCTTTTTCATTCATGCTTAGGTTTTGGGTTTCCAATCAACATCTTCAACGGTAGGCTCCTTTTTATGGAGGCTTCCCAGTTTGCTTTTAGACTATACTAGCTTGTGACTAACTATATGGTCAATGGCAGGGATTTGCTGCAGATCCTGTGGTGAGTAAATATATTTCTATGGGGCTTAGCCGAGAAGCTGTTCCACTTGCAGTCGCAAATTATGGAGAGATCCAACCAAAGTATATTTGGGACATTTTTCCCATGATTATGGTTTTGGGCAGGGGGAGCATTGCAATAGTCCCTATGTGAGATTTCGAATTTTTACATATCTGTATTTGCTCATATTTTATTATTGAATATTTTAAATTATTTTAATAAATTAAATTGTTATCTCACAAATTTTATTTTGGGTATGTTTTATTTATGATTAGAGTTAGTTATTTGTGAGATCTACGATTTTAATACTCTTAGTTGTTTAATAATTATTATTAGTTTTATCATTTGAATTGTTATGAATATTATTTTGATTTAGTGGTTTTGATTTTATTATTTTTATAAGCTTTTGTGAGATTCTTGAATAATAGTGCTTTTAATTATTTTAATTAATTGTTGCCACTGGTCTTTCCATCTGAAATAATATATTCAGTATTTTTGGTTTTAATTATTATAATATATAGTTTTATTTGCCATATTTTTATTGATGAGTATTGATTCTATTTTATTTGATATTATCTGATTTATTGATCTTAAATTTATTAAATCATTAAGTCTTATTATATTTATTCTATTTTGGTTTGGTAGCTTTTGAATAGCTCCAAAAATATTATATTATGCAAGATTCTTTTGTTACCTCGATTTTAGTTATTTGAAATATTGCGAGATTTTAAACATGCTTTAAATATCTGATTTAAATATATGGATCTATTTCTTTTAAATAATTAAATAAATTTCATTATTTTAAGTATTGATGAAAAATATTATGTTGACAAATAAAATAAATTGAAATAATATTTTATTTAATTAATTTGAGAAATTTAAGTTAAATTAATGTTATATGCTTTCAAATTAGTGTTTTAAATTCATCTGTTATCCGTTTGAAGACCCAAAAGCGTCGGGCCTATAAATAGCACGGAAAGGGGTCAAGTCCTCATTTTTCCCTTCTCCCTTTTCCTCTTCTCTCTCTCTCCTCTCTCTTTTCTCTCCCACATGCTACAGTAACCGTGGGAGGGCAGTTCGGTTTTTCCTGGCCGCCAAGCCTCACCTCCAGCCCCACCTGAATCGCCACCCTCCGGCGAGTCCAACCCCACCAGTGGTGTCGACCACCGCAGCCCCACGTCCTGCCGGTAGCCCCACGTCCTGCCGGCAGCCCCAAACCCAATAGGTGTTTAATCCTCTACGCCGCACCTTTCGCCGCCCATAGCTCCGCCATCAGCCATCGTAGCATGACACCACTCCCGCCATTTGATCCGCCACCTATAGGCGACTCACCACAGGAAATTTCAGCCCCAATGGAGCCCTCACCTTCTCTCTCCTCCCATAAAACCGAAATGGGTCTCCAAATGAATTTTTCGTTGCCGCGCCGCCATCCGGCCATCGTGGCTCTCACCTCTACAGCCAAAAGCTTCCTCTACCTCAGTTTATTACATCTCTAAAACAGTTTTCCCATCCATGGCCGCACCTCCCTTGTACAAGGGAAAATCAGAAAATGGGTTTCCACCGTTTCGAGTCAGATCCGCCACCTTCCACTGGTTCCACCGCCTCACCGCCACCGCCATAAGATTCCCCGTCCTCCAAGGAGTATTCTCCTAAATTTTGGTGTCAAACGAAGTACTCGAGCCCAACCCGTCACTTTGCCGTGCCTGGATATTACCGCTAGGGATCAGAGATCACCGCGATATTCGATTGGCATTTGTTTGTGCGCTGTAAGTAACAGATACTTGTTTGACTGTTTGATTAACTGTTAGATTGTGTGCTAATCTCTGTTTTGTTTGCTTGATGTGTTATCTAGTGATGATGAGTAATTTGAGGATAGATTGGATGGGCCTGAGGCCATTTAATGGAGATTGAGATTACCCTGAATTAATCTTACTGTAGTTGAATATTGTGTGGATGATAATTGTTGATGATATAATGTTTTGGTTGGATGACTGTTATTTTAGTAATTATCAGTGATAAAATGATCTGAGTAGATGACTCGATTATTTTAGTGATTATTAGTGATAAAATGATCTGATTGGATAACTCGGTTATTTTGGTGATTATTAGTGATAAAATGATTTGGTTGGACGACTCGGTTATTCTAGTGATTATTGGTGATATAATGATTTGGTGGGATGACTTCATTACTATATTTTAATAAGGTGATACACTAGGATTTTAATCGAAGAGATGTTTGGAAGAAAATGGTGAAAATTGAGGAGGGAACTTAATAAGTACAGTTAAATAAAATTTAGTTAAGGGTTGAAACAATGGTGTAATATGTTGGACGATGAAAAGTCTATTTTTGGGAGTTCATTAGTTTCAATTCTGGTATACTTCTTTGAGAAAAACATTAGGTTTTAACTCGTGATATGATGTATGGTTATGACTTGAATCTTTGTATGAATTATCGATGTGTATTGTTAGATTTCCTTGATGTATAGATTGAGAAATGTTTAGGTTTAGAGAAAATATTACTTGATGATAATTTGTTGAAGAGAGAATAATTATACATGCAATGTAAATGTGGTGATTAATGATGTGTTATGATATAGCTATTAAGTTTTGAGAAGATCTTAAGAAAATATGCGTGTTTTGGTAAAGAGAAAAGAGAAGAAAAGTTAGGTTTGACTCCATTATAAGTTGCGTCCTTAACCCCTATAAGAGAATGTTGGTTTGATATGATGTGACTTAAGTTTCTGACTATCTCTTCATTGGAATATGCACGACGTGTTGGATAGAAGATAAATTAAAAAGGGATGTCTGTTCATATGTTAATATGTATGAGATATGATTTGTGAATGTATGATTCATATGTTTCATGACTTACATGTTTTGCATAAGAAGTCATATGTCGCATGCATGTCCCATGCATGAGTACGAAAAGCATATTTTTGAGTCAAACATGTTTTAAAAGAAAGAAAAGAATTAAAGTTTTATAAGAATCCCAAAGGCTAAGACGGGGTAGTGCCCCAGTAGAACTCCCTGTTCACTCAAGAGTGATTAAAGTCGAGTGAAAGCTCCTGGGTCGATGAAAAACAGTCGGCAGACCATGTATGGCTCTAAAAGGTGTCCAGAGCGTGGTTGCACCTAATGCTAGTGGGTGCCATAAGAACGGTGTTGGTCTCGACCTCACTATATGAGAAGTTTGTAGTTATTCGGGGAGCAATCTCCGAGTGACGAAGAGTGCGAAGGGCACAAAACGTATTCACCTAGGTTTGACATGGTCGCCGGGTGTGACGGTAACTAGCGGGGAGCACACGGTACATAGGGGAACCGTGAGGTGTCCAAAATAAAAAGTCATGACAAAAAGAAAAGGGCTTTCGAGCCATATATGATATGATATGATAAGTGGCGCCTAAGATAAGAAAAAGACGAAAAGCATTTTTGAAAATATGAGTTTTGAAAAGAAGTTCAAACAGTACAGATGAAAGAAGTCAAAGTTAATTGAAAGCATTTTTATGAAAAGCACGTACATGAAGCAAAGCATTGAAAACTGTCAAGGATTATGAATGTTTTATACGAAAGTGCATGTGCATAAGTCATGTTGCAAGTCTCATATTCATGGTACATGCACCCATTGAGTTTACTTGTATATGCTGATGATGTTCTGTTCTGTGAATTGGTTGTATGTTGTTTGTTGTCTATTGCTTACTGAGATTCACGTCTCACGTCAGTGGATCGCGCCCACCCTACGGTCCCCATTTTACAAGATCGTAGTTTGTGATTGCAGAAAATGAAATTTGGCCCAAGATACAGACTCTACAGGGAAAAAGATTTGTCGAGAGAATGAAGATCGAGATTATGATCTCGAGAGCAGTGTTGCTTATCTTTTTCTTTTGAAATACTATAAAATCTCCTGTTGGAGAAATTGTTTTAATTTGATTTATAATTTTTAAGAATCTCTGGTACTAGAACGACTGACTTTTATTTATTTTTCCGCTGCGAATATTTATTGTACACTTGGTGCATGCTTCACACACTCTTCAAACACTATTCGATGGGATGATTGATCCATGAGATGATCGTCTTAATGTCGCGAGTCCTTCTAAATCCTAGGGGGGATTCGTGGGCATCACACCCTAGACCTTGTGCCTTTGGAAGGCCATTATATTGTGCTTTATGTTCAAGGTCATGATGCGCCTAATGAATTCCAAAACAGATAGGCAAAGAAAGAACAGAAGAAAGGTTATTTATCAACAGTCATTCGGAAAAGTTTTCTAGAAGTTTCACCTTGGTTCAATTTTTTTTGAAAATAACTCAGTTCTTATCCAGTTCGTTCATTGAAAGATCTTTGTTTTATGACATGCTGGGGTTCCAACTGGAGTTGGGAAATCTCCCAAATACTTTTCAACTTATGCTTGCAGTATCTTGTCTTATGGAAATCTCCCAAATAAGGGTGGACCTGCTTATCATTTCTTTTATTTGATGATATGCTACAAGGACTTCCTCCTTTCTGGTAGATGATCTAATAAATTGTTTTTATTTTCTCTCTAGGTTTGGGATTTTGTTAATGGATACACGCTCCTACAAGAACATTGGTGTGTATGAGAACAATGTAGCAGAGGCCTTAGTTGTGTATGAGAACAACACAGATACGGCACTAGCACATTTCCTTAACAGTTCTTCATGGGAATATTGGAAACATATTGGTGGTGTTATGGTGTATCAGACTATCAGTATTATCATATTTTGTTCTGTATTCCTTGTTAGATTGTGAATATGTGATTTTAGAATTGTAATTTGTAAATAATTATTTATGTTTTATTATTTTATAGCTGTATTCAATATTTTAATATCTGTACAAATATAAAAAAAAAACCTAAAATTCAAAGGGGTCATTAACGGGTTGCGGGTTGAAACGTGTCGTGTCGGGTTGGGTCGTATCGTGTCAATTTCGTGTATTTGCTTAAGGGTCGTGTCGTGTTGACATGATATTTTATAGGGTCGTGTTCGTATTGCAATTTTTGACGCGAAACCCTTAACGGGTCGTATTCGTATTGATCCTTTAGACGTATTGTACAAGACTTGACACGACACGAACACGATCCGTTGACACATTTTGACACCCCTAACATATTGTAGTGATATCATGTTAAAAGTGCTACGGTGCTTTAGGTTAGAAATACTTTTATTTCATTTCATTTCATTATATTTTATTTTATATAACTATTACAAATTTTTTAAATTTTAATATAAAATAAAATAAACAATTTAATTTTTCAAATCTTAAAGTAAAAATTATGTTAAAACTTATATTATAATAATATTCTATTCAACTTTTAACTTTTATTTTAACTCATGATCATTTTATCTAATCTCATCTATAAAAGCGAACGAGGCCTTAATATTTGTATATTTAGTCTTCAGGACTTATATTTTCAAGGAGATCTGAATAGTTTAATAATTTGCAATACAATAAATCTATATGATATTAGAGTATTAGCAATGATTTAGCTATTGTTAAGTCTAAATTAAAGTTGAAATTCAATTTTTTGGCTATAATCTACATGGTTTAGCTACATACCTCACATTAATTTAGCTATTTCAAAGTCTAAATAATAATATAATATATATTTTAATAAAATTAATTTTTTTTAAAAATAAATTGTAATTTTGTTTGCAACCTTTCAGTAGACTTCTTTTTACATCTCAATGTACATTAATTTGCCCGAGATTTTACTACATTTTACCATTTTCAAGTTCAATATATTTGGAAAGATTTATGGGAATAAATCCTTTCCAAGTATTTCAATTGTGATCTACTCGTGGAAATTTATGTAATTTGTAGGGAAAGGGCCAACAGAGGAAATCAGATTTATAAAAATGCATTTCAGAGCAACATTGAGGAGAATAATGATGATATTAGAAGCTAGTCTTACCAAACACCAGAAAATGCCAAGAATTTTTTTTATTCTTTCGGATCAATGTAGAACTTTAAAAAATGAAGATTGACATTGATAATGAGAGAGAGAGAGAGAGAGAGAGAGAGAGAGAGAGAGAGAGAGATGCACAAAGTAGACAACAAACAAACTCCCATTTTTGCAAATCCTCATTCTAGACTTTTATCCATCTAGGACATGTAGCAAGCCTCACAACTATTTGCTGTGACACCCCTAATTTATTTTTGGAATTTAACGTTAATCAATATTTCAAGATAAGTAACATTAAATTACTTACCCTCGTACGTAGCAAGAACTTAATGCATACATCAGGACCTACTAACATATGTCATATAATTCGCAGCAGATTAGGTCTTAAATATAAAAATTTCTAAAGATCACATATGACAAAATTTAGCTTTTAACTTCCACATCATTCATTCATTCACAGAATATTGTACTGTTATATATACATGCCCAAAGTAGTTATCAAAGTTAACAAAATACTATTACAGTATTACATATCAAAAGACCATCCTTATGGTCACTTGGGTTCCTTCTTAACTTCAGAAAATTCCCTCCCTAACGGAACATATCCAAGCTAAGACAACGGTCTCTCTGAAGATATTGTCCTTGTGATGTCGAATAGATCTCACATATGGACAGAAAACCATCTAATCCCAAAGTCAAACAACATCCTGTACGCTGTTCCTCCTCAGCAAAAGCGGGTGTACTGTGATACCAAAACTCCACTAGCTGATCATATATAGAAAGTCTCAAAGACGTAAAAGTGAAATCTACATAAAGATTATAACTAGAGAGTCCCCCAAGACTCTGTTGAGTCTCCTGCAGCATTAGGGTTTTCCCCTTGTCGACCATCAAATCATGTGCATAATTTATATGTACAAGGAAGAAATATAAAACCATAAAAAAGTGAAATTTTCTTAGAAATCTCAGTAAGTACACAATCAGTTTAGTAAAGTATAGATATGAGATCCCAGATTATGTGTATTTTTACATATTATTTTATTCTTATTGTTGATTGTTTTAATGTATTTTAATAATATTATTGGTTGTGTTTTATTTGCTTAAAATTATTATTTGAACTATTAATTAGTTAATATTGAGTTACGTTGCTTTTCTTATTAATTTTAATGTGGGGTAATTATTTTAACGATTGAAATTAATTCTTTTATTTTATTATGTGATTTTAATTGATGTGTTTTCTTTATATTAATTATTGTTTTGTAATTAAATTGCTCTTTGGTTTAATTTATTTTATTGCTGGGCGTTAAATATATTATTTTATTGATATTGAATTATAGTATTTTCATTTGGCTTTTATTTAATTTATTGTGCTCTTTTTTCTAGTTGGACTTTATTTCCTTTTTCCCTTTCTCTTTTTCTTTTTCTTTTCTTTTTCTCTTTTTCTCTTTTTCTTCTTTATTTTTATTTTCTCTTCTTCCCAGTTCCCCCCTTCGCCCACACGATCTCCCTTTTCTCCCCTTCCCTTCTGTGCGCCTCACCCATCAGCCCCGCCGTGCGCCACCGTCTGGCGACACCTCCCATACCGCCAATTTCCACCATCTTCAAGCAACCTCTGGCAGCAATCCCAACTGCCAGCACCATCCCCAACTGCCAGCACCATCCACTGCAGCCATAAATGGTTCCAACCAGTAATGGGTCTTGAAATCCATGTGTTGTGCTATTTCTTCACCTAGCACCGTCATCCGGGTACCATGAGTCTCACCTCCACCACTAAAAGGTCCCCCTTGCTCAGCCGACCACCCCCTAGCTCAGCTCCTCAAACCACGGCCCCACCTTCCTTGTACAACCCTAAACCCGAAAATGGGTTTCCACCCATTTTGAGCCCGATTTGCCATCTTCCGGTGGTTGCACTGCCTCACCACCACCTTCACAAAATTATCCACCCTTCAATGAGTATTTTCCAAAATTTTGGTGTCAAACTAAGTACCTAGCTCAAAGTATGAAATGATTGCTCTAAGCGTTGTGGATTGGCACTTGTTTGAAGATCTTTGCTTTTACCCACTGTAGGTATTTTCTCAAATAAATTTTGAGATTTAAATATATTTTGCAATAACAAATATTGGGTATTGTTGGTTGTTGGATATTTCTATGTATTGTCGTATGCATTGCATAGTGTACGCATGTTCATATTTGTAAAGGAAAACGGGCTTTTCGCATAATTGCATGCATGTTCATGTGTTGGAAATGAAAATTGGGTTTTCATGTATTAATGGTTTTCAGGTGCATGTGTATCACGACCCCAAGCCGAGATGAGGCATTATCTCGGTGGAGCTCCTCTGGTCACTCGGGAACGGAATATACTGAGTGACGTCCCCTGGGTTGTCGCCGGGCTACAATGGGATCGGACTGGATGGTAACACTCTCTTGCCGACTCCGTGGCCCCTTTGCTAGCAGGGGCTAGGGATGCCTGGTCATGGTACGTGCTGGTTGCGATTAGCTAGGCATCGCCCATTTCGAAGTCACATACGTGGTCGTTACCTATGGTGTGATGATGATAGCCAGAGTGTGCGGATGGTCCCTAGGGGAGATCATGGTGCATACGGTTAATAAAATAGATGTTTAGGCTAATTTTTAGAAAAATGGCGGGTTTTGATTATTGGTTTTACGTGGACCATTTTCTGGAAAAATGATTGTGATTTTAATGGATTTACGTGCATCATTTTCTGGAAAAATGATGGATGTTTTTTTTGTAGTTTTATTTTGAGCCAAAATGGGATTTTGGCGTGTGCAGAAATTATGCATTTTGAGAATGATGGTGGTTTTTGATTTTCATGCATATGGTGTCGCGTTCATGTGTTATGTTGTTGCATGAATTTGTTTTATAGCTTGTGGTTTGTTTGGGTTGTACTTACCAGCATGCCATTTTTGACGTCGTAGACTTTAGATGCAGATGTCGAGGAGACTAGCCTGAGGAAGCGGCTCTGCTGTTAAAGTGTGGTATTATAATTTATTATCTTGGTAAGTGTTATTCCCGTTTTTAATAATTATGTATTATAATGTTTTAACTTTGAGATGACTATATTAAATCTCCTGTTGGAGAATTTGAGTAAAACTAATTTGTATTATTTTAAAATTCTGGTACTTAGTAATTGATTTAGCTCATCCGCTGCTTATTTTATTTTACACTTATTGCATTGTACACACACTTAGCACTTGTCGTTGGGGTTTGTGACCCGAGTTGTCAGCATCCCAACGACTCGATTCCCGCGCTTTTGTAAGAGGGAGTTAGGAGCGTTACAGGTGGTATCAGAGCAGTTTGACTCTAGAGAAATCCACAGATTACCTAGGGATAGTACCAGAAAAGTTGGTTGTTTTAAAAATTTGTTTGTCTTATTGTTTGGTTATTTTACTTTATTTTATTATTCTAATCGTTCTCTAAGTTTTTTATATTGTAAGATTTTTGATATTATTTCATGTTGTTGTGCTTTTTATTTTAATGTGCATTTTGTTTATTATTTTCGGAGTTATTTTAGTTTTGATTGGTTGGTTTGCTTTATTTTAATTCATTTTAATATTTGTTCATTAATGTGATTTTGGGTAGTAGTTAAGATTTTAATTATTTGATTTTATTTAGTTAAGTTGTTGATCATTTATTTTTATATGTCTTTGTTTTGTTTAATTTGAAATTTGGGTCTTTTAGATTAGATTATTATTTTATATCATTCATTTTATTGAATCCTATATTTTAATTAATTGTATTATGGAATCCCTAGTTTTAAAGTTTATTATTTTTGTTATGGCCTATTATTTTGTTTTATTCAGCTTTTGTGCATTTATCATATGGATTTGTTTTATTTTATTTTATTTTAATTTCGTTACATGAGGTTCCTACAAGATGGTTTTGGATTTTGTTTATTATTTTTTTTATTTTAATTATGGCTTTTGTCTTTTAAATATTTCTGAAACTTTGATATTCATTGAGACAAAGATTTAAAGGAAATCGCTACTATATTTTCCTTTTAGAGACATGCCTAGAGATAAGCTTTTAAATTTATTATCTTTTCACATTTTCATTTGTTTTATTTTAAAAGTTTATTTATTTATTTTGATGAGTGGATTTGTTTTGGCAACTTGTTAGTATTTATTCATTAACTTATTTATTTATTTATTTTACTATAGTACGTTTCTTTTAAAGATTTTAAGTATTGGAGATTTCTACTATAAACTTGTTAGAGTTGGACCTGAGGAGAATTTCAAAACTTTATTTGCCATTTTATTTCTCCGTTCTTTTTTTAATTCAATCTCCTTGTTTTATTTAATAAAAGTTTTTGGTGACTTTGTGTTTATTAAGGGAGGTGGACTTGTTTCCTTGAATGGCTAATATTTATGTATTTATTTATTTATTAGATCTTTCTCCCCTATCTGTTTTTATATAATATTTATATGAAATACTTAAGTTTTATTTAGTGTTTAGGTATATTATTATATCTTTGTGAGATGGATTCATTTTGATAATTATTGGTACTTCTTTGATTATGCTTCTTTATTTATGTTTTATATGCTATTTATGTATATTACCTGGGACTCACTGAGTGTTTGAGCTTTTAAATTCTAATTTTATTTCTGCGAGATTGTTGGAATTGTACTCTATATGGTCTCTTCTTGTGAGTGTGGAATCCTTGCTATTGGTGTATTGTTATAGATTCTGTTTTAGGGATATTTATGCTAGTAGGCGATCATTTATTTCTTTGGTGAAGTTTTAATTTTGGTTGTGGATGCTTAGAGTTTGATGGGTAATATTGGTGTGTAAATTTTGGAGAGTACTTGTCTTTGATTTGTGTTTGACTTGGGAGAAGTTGCTTTGTTATGTGATAGATGTTGATTTGATGTGATGGTATTAAATTCAAGGGATCTAAATTTTAGGTTTCTGGGCGAGTTGATTGGGGTGGATAATTTAAGTATGATATTTGATGAATTTAATGGTTGCCTTTGTCGAGGTATCTTAAAAAATTAGTTGTGCCTTGTGGTCACAAAAGAATTTAAATATTTGAGACTATTCTTTCTCTTAGGTATTGAAGGTCCAGTTGAGTGAGAGAATATTGTGTATCGTGGTTACCTTGCTAATTAATTTGAGTAGAGTTGATAAGATTTTTATGTGATGTACGTTGGAGCTTAGGTGTCAACCATAGTAGTATAATCAGAATTATGAGATATTAAAACTTTAGGTTTTGGAAGTGTGGAATAGGATTTCTTGTTAACAGGTGTTGAGCCAGCTTCTAGTCAATGGTGGTAATTTATGAGGACTTAATTTTATGCAATTAGTGAGTTATCAGAGTGTGCGCGAAAGCGTGATGTCTTGCGACGTAGTTGGAGATTCAAGTCTTGTGCTAGTTTTGAGAGATTAGTGGTGACTTGAAATTTTGGGATGATACTTGTAAGGAGAGATGTATCTTTTGGTTGGGTAAATTAGGCATATTGATGGTTTAGTTAGGAAAATAAACTTGGGAGTTATTTGAGGGTAGCACAAATTGTTGTATGGAGTTAGTGAACATTAGGATTTTGAGAGATTATACTAAAGTCCTTGTACATATGGAGATTTCAAACTACTCTGCTACCTTAGAAGTCTTAGAGATGAAATATTATTTGGAGACTATACGATTATGATGGAATAACATTCATTTTTGTTTAAGGAAAATAAGTGACTATGTAAATGCAAGGAGTGAGTATTGAGCTTTGTGGTAGGTGAGCTATTGAAGTTTCTATTAGTTGTAGTCGAGCAAATTTCGAGGACGAAATTTATTTTAAGGGGGGAGAAGGTGAGGTCCCAGATTACGTGTATTTTTACGTATTGTTTTATTCTTATTGTTGATTGTTTTAATATATTTTAATAATATTATTGGTTGTATTTTATTTGTTTAAAATTATTTTTTGAACTATTAATTAGTTAATATTGAGTTACGTTGCTTTTTTTTATTAATTTTAACGTGGGGTGATTATTTTAACGATTGGAATTAATTCCTTTATTTTATTATATGATTTTAATTGATGTGTTTTCTTTATATTAATTATTATTTTGTAATTAAATTGCGTTTTGGTTTAATTTATTTTATTGTTGGGCGTTAAATATATTATTTTATTGATATTGAATTGTAGTATTTTAAGTTGGCTTTTATTTAATTTATTGTGTTTTTTTCTAGTTGGACTTCATTTACTTTTTCCCTTACTCTTTTTCTTTTTCTTTTCTTTTTTCTTTTTCTTCTTTCTTTTTATTTTCTCTTCTTCCAAGTTCCCACCCCCCCTAGCCCGCGCAATCTCCCTTTTCTCCCCCTCCTTTCTGTGCGCCTCACCCTTCAGCCCCGCCGTGCACCGCCGTCTGGCGACACCGACCATACCGCCAGTTTCCACCATCTTCCAGCAACCTCCAGCCACAATCCCAGCTGCCGGCACCATCCACGGCAGCCACAAATGGTCCCAACCCGAAATGGGTCTTGAAATCCACGTGTTGTGCTATTTCTTCACCTAGTGCCGCAGTCCGGCCACAGTGAGTCTCACTTCCACCACCAAAAGGTCCCCCTTACTCAGCCGACCACCCCCTAGCTCAGCTCCTCAAACCACGGCCCCACCTTCCTTGTACAATCCCAAACCCAAAAATGGGTTTCCACCCATTTTGAGCCCGATCCACCACCTTTTGATGGTTGCACCGCCTCACCACCACCTTCACAAGATTCCCCACCCTTCAATGAGTATTTTCCAAAATTTTGGTATCAAACCAAGTACCCTAGCTCAACGTACGAAATGACTGCTCTGAGCATTGTGGATTGGCGCTTGTTTGAAGATTTTTGCTTTTACCCGCTGTAAATACTTTCCTAAATAAATTTTGAGATTTAAATATATTTTGCAATAACAAATATTGGGTATTGTTGGTTGTTGGATATTTCTATGTATTGTTGTATGCATTGCATAGTGTACGCATGTTCATATTTGTAAAGGAAAATGGGGTTTTCGCATAATTGCATGCATATTCATGTGTTGGAGATGAAAGCTGGGTTTTCATGTGTTAATGGTTTTCGGGTGCATCTGTATCATGACCCCAAGCTGAGATGGGGCATTATCTCAATGGAGCTCCTCTGGTCACTTAGGAGCAGAATATACTGAGTAACGTTCCCTGGGTTGTCGCCGAGCGACAACGGGATCGGACAGGATGGTAACGCTCTCGTGCTATCTCTGTGGCCCCTCTGCTGGTGGGGGCTAGGGGATGCCTAGTCATGGTACGTGCTAGGCGCGGTTAGCTAGGCATCGCCTTTTCCGAAGTCACATACGTGGTCGTTACCTACGGTATGATGATGAAAGTCAGGGTGTGCGGATGGTCCCTAGGGGAGATCATGGTGCATACAGTTAATAAAATGGATGTTTAGGCCATTTTCTAAAAAAATAGCAGGTTTTGATTATTGGTTTTACGTTGACCATTTTCTAGGAAAATGGTTGTAATTTTAATGGATTTACGTGCATCACTTTCTGTAAGAATGATGGATGTTTTTATTGGAGTTTTATTTTGGGCCTAAATAAGATTTTGGCGTGTGTGGAAATTATGCATTTTGAGAATGATGATGGTTTTTGAGTTTCATGCTTATGGTGTTGCGTTCATGTATTGTTTTGTTGCGTGAATATATTTTATATCTTGTGGTTTGTTTAGGTTATACTTACCTGCAATGCCATTTTTGACGTCGTAGACTTTGGATGCAGATGTCGAGGAGGCTAGCCTGGGGAGGTGGCTCTGCTATTGAAGTATGGTATTATAATTTATTATTTTGGGGAGTGTTATTCCCATTTTTAATAATTATATATTATAATATTTAACTTTGGAATGACTGTATTAAATCTCCTGTTGGAGAATTTGATTAAAACTAATTTGTATTATTTTAAAATTCTGATACTTAGTAATTGATTTAGCTCATCCATCGCTTATTTTATTTTACACTTGTCGCATTGTATACACACTTAGCACTTGTCGTTGGGTGTGTGACCCAAGTTGTCAGCATCCTGACACCTCGATTCTCGTACTTTCGTAAGAGGGAGTTGGGGGTGTCACAATAGACAAGGCCATCACTAACATTTTTAGAAAATCTAACAGAAAACATAGTGTAAAATATATATATCATGTGACTTACCATTAACTTGCATAGGTATGCACTCTTATAATAACTTATATTCTTTTTCTAAACAAAATTTACACATTTTAAAACTTATTTATTCCTTATCCCTGATGGGTGTTACGTATCGCCATCCCCATTTCATATAACTCATCAGTCACTCGGGCTTTACGTCTCGTCGTCCCCATTATGATGAGTCTCATGTCAGTCTTCTGGGCGTTACGTCTCGCCGTCCCCGTCTTGACATAGAACATACTTAGCATTAGCGGGCGTTACGTATCGCCGTCCTCGCTAATCATGTCACTTCCACAGGCGTTACGAATCGCCATCCCCGTGATAACAAATAACACCCTTATAATACGATAGGTGTTACGTATCGCCGTCTCTGTCAGCATGTCTGTCATCCGGGCATTACGTCTCGCCATTCCCATCATGACGTGTCTAACTTATTCATAAATCTTATTCTTAGTTGTTCATTTCTTATTCTTATGAATGTTTCTCAAGTACATGTCATGCCACTTTTTCTTAAAATTCATCACATACTAGAAAATGCATGTACCCTTAAACTTATCACATAATTACATATGTATGTATCATAAATCCTGCAACGTATCTTTACACAAGCTATAAACTTAAATAACACATATAATTCTCTCATATTGCAACTTCAACTTTTATTCAAGTCAGATCCCTGAATTTTAGCAAAACAGGGTATCTCGCTCGAGCAGAGTATCGAGCAAGCATCAAGCAAACTGGGTATCTCGCTCGAGTAATCTCGCTCGAGTAAGGTATCGAGCGAGATTCAAGCGAGGTCACAGGTTAGAACTCGCTCGAGCACGACATCGAACCAGTATCAAGCGAAGTCTCGGGTTGCAGTTTGCTCGAGCTAGACATCTAGCAAGAGTCAAGCGATGGTTTATAGTTGTTCTTTGCTCGATCTTTCGGTCGAGCGACGGTTAAGCGAGGTTACAGATCATAGGGTTTTTCAAATCAAAACTTGCAATCTTTTCACATAAACCTAATTTTTACTTATTATAACATAATTTTAGGTTCTTCTAACTTCATTTAACACATTTCCATGACCAAAACCAATTCAAACAATACTTAGATTCATTATATCACTTACATAAGAATTTAAGAGTTCAATACTAGCATGTATAATTCAACCACTTAAATAAATCATCTCCATGCTAAAGTTAAGCTAGAATGTAGACTTACTAACTCTCTAAAGCTTGTTGGAGATGATCAACCCAACCTTTGTAAGCTTTCTCCCCAACAACACTCACTTAGTTCACTTAAGGTATATGGGGAGTTTTAGGGACTTGTGAAGGGTTTTTCTTTGGTGTTCTTCAAAGGGGACGTGTGCTATGCTTCCAAAGAAAGTTAGAAAACTCTCAAATGTCTGTTTATAGGGGTGGTGGTCGACCCATATGAAGGAAAGAAGAGGGAAATCTTCTAAGGGTAACTGGCTACTGGTTTGCATGGGAGATGAGGTATCATCCTATACAGATCTCATGATTTCACTTAAGCCCCCAAGATCTAAGGCTTTGTAGCTAGAATGGTCATCCAATGGCTAATATTTGAGATATTTTTGCAGCCCATTTAATCAATGGTTGAGGTGGAAGCTTATGGGATAAGGGATGAGGTGGCATGTCTCCTAACCATGCTTGAACCCTTCTTTCCAGCCTTCTTCTGGTATGCCAGGTCCCTTAGCCTTCTCCTAACCCATTTAGTTGCTTGTTAACCTTCCTAAGACTCTACTTGACAAGTTCTAGAAGGCCCTTTCTTGGTTTAGTTAGGATTGAGTCCCATTTTGATCCACTTAGTTACCAATAAGCAAAATTTAGTTTCTCTTGTGTTTCCATTACAACTAATATAACTAAACTTCTAAATCAACTTCTCATCACTTGCCAACTATTCTTACGCATGAAAATATACCTAGAAATCTAAAAATCAATTACATAATTCGTCACATGCCCCGATTTAGTCCATTTCATCTGACTCACGTTCCACTTAAGCTCAATCTAGAACTGTCTACTACTTTCCCCTATATAAGTCATCGATCCAGTCCAAATCTTGGAAAACCTAAAACATAAAAGTTTTAGATATATCTCTTAAGATTCTATACGAATTATAATCACCTCATTTGGATATCATATGAAGAATTTATGCTTATTACACTAAAACTCGACAGACTAATCTGGGAATGCATATTTCGGGCACCAAGTGTTTGATCTTTGGTTCTATCACTTCCTCTTGCATTTACACCCTAATTTTTTAGAATACATCTCCTTCTAAGTTCAACTTGAAATTCTCTAGTTGATACCTTGTTCTAAATCTCAAAGATTCCTCCATAATATTTTCTATAATACATAATTTCACTTATTCTAAACTCAATATTCTCATTTAAGTCTCCAACTGTATTTTCCTAGAAAATATCCAATATATATATATATATATATATATATATTCCTGTTAAAAAGAAATTCAAATAAAACTCCATCTTAGAAATTTCGGAGTATTACATTTGCTATTTATACTCAAACATATATAGATATGTCACAAATAAAACTACAAGTCATATTACCCAAAAACAGAATGCTACAAGTTGTTAGATGGCTTTTATGTAAATCTTTCATTACTTTATTGTATACCAATAGCAGTTGGACACATAGGACTTTCGGTTATCATTCTTTTGTACATATATGTTGGTTTTAGCACTATACAAAATACAACATTTATTCAATATACACCAGAGGAAAGATTCATCTTCTTCTCCATTGAACTTTGCTCTCCATTTCTCTGTTTCTCTACCGTTTCTTACATGGTATCAGTGAGCCGGTGAGAGCTTACACCGATGGAGAACGATGGCCTTTATACCCCACCATCCTCGCCCCCCCCCCCCCTTCTTCATTCCCGAAACACCTTGTTTCGCCACTTGAATTTCAGTGACCCAACAAACCCTTTTTGCCTCAACCATGGAGACAGCCCTGCAATCACTCTTGTTCGGACCCATTAACCACAGACAACTACGAAACATGGTCTTGAGCGATGTGCAGGGCACTCTGTGCAAAGAACAAACTTGGATTTCTCACTGGTTCCATATCCAAACCCACGGATGATTCTGATCCTCTACTAGAACCATGGGAATATTGCAACGACATGATTGTTTCATGGATTCAGAACTCAATCAGTCTATCTATTAAATCTAGCATCACTTTTGTTGATGATGCCAAGGAGATATGGCTAGATCTCCAAGCTCTTTTTTCTCTCCAGAATGGCCTTCGGATCTTCCAATTGAAGAAAGCCCTAGCAAGTCTGACTCAAGAGAACAACTCTGTGAGTATGTATTACGGTAACCTTAAATCTCTTTGGGATGAACTTACAATTTATGATCCATTACCTGTCTATAATTGTGGCACAATGAAAATCCCATGAGTCTTATTCTCATGCCAGAGATCAAATTATGTTGCTGGATCCTTTACCACTACTCACCAAAATTTTCTCCCTTATACAGCAACAAGAATGACACCACATTATGACCACACCCAACCCCCCATTTGAGTCCATTGCCCTCGCCACTGGCAAACCCTACCCGACTTCCAAACCCACCACCAAAGAACGTCTATTTTGCACTCATTGCAAAATTAATGGCCATTCTGTGGAAACCTGCTTCAAGCTTGGTAATGCCAAGATGCCTATTTGCACTCATTGCAATATGTCTGGTCATAAGATTGAAAGGTGTTACAAGTTCAATGGCTATCCTCCAGGCCATAAATTCCACTCCAAAACTCAAACCTTTGGTGTCACTTTGAATCAAGCATCTCTTTCTACTAACTCTGACTTTGATGGTGTTATTGACGAAAGGGTGGGTTTGACTAAGTTGCAATATCAACAACTTATGGCTTTGCTACCAACCAAGGATACTTCAATTGCTACTGCTGCTCTGAACACCCAGCACTCCTCTTCTTCACTTCCACCTTCTTCATCAAGGATATTTGGTAGTTCTTTTTGTCTCACCACACAAGCACAAATTTCTCTTTCAAATTGGATCATATACACGGGTGCCAAAGACCACATGGTCTGCACACCCTCATTTTTCACACATAATGCATCCCCTGTCTCTTATTCAGCAACTCTTCCCAATGGCAGCTCTGCAAATGTTACTCAAATTGGTAACATTAAACTCACTGACATACTCACCTTAAGGGACGCCCTTTGTGTTCCCTCCTTTTCTTTTAACTTGATTTCAGCCACCAAATTGGCTGCATCTCACCATTGTAGCTTACTTTTTTTTTTCTTAATTTTGTTTTATTCAGGACTTACATTTTTGGACAACGATTGGGAAGAGTGAGCTAAGGAAGGGCCACTATCACCTGACATGCACAGCCGTTCCTCCCTTAGCTCTATCCACATTTCTTTCATAGCTTTCTTATCAAGACATACAAGCATTCAACATTATAGCCCCTTACACAAATACCACTAATGTTTTTGACCTTTGGCATTGTCGCCTAGATCATTTATCCAATACTAGATTACAATTGATCACTAATCCTATTGTAAAGAGACACATACCTCAAGTTAATGAAAAACCTTGTTTTATTTGCCCTTTGGCTAAATTTCATCATCTTTCTTTCTCAGACAGCTCTCATTCTACCTCTAAGACTTTTGAGGTAATACATTGTGACCTTTGGGGGCCTAATTCTACTATTGCTCATGATGGTTCAAAATTTTTCTTAAATATTGTGGATGATTTTTCTAGAACTACTTGGCTCATTTACTTAGAACTAAAGCAGAAATCCGACAGTGCATTGAGTCCTTTTATAATCTTGTTGAAACTCAATTTGGTACCAAAATCAAGATTTTAAGAAGTGATAATGGTATTGAATTTCAAATGATTTTATTTTTTTAATAACAAGGGCATCATCCATCACACAACTTGTGCTGAAACCTCTGAACAAAATGTCATTGTTGAGAGGAAACATCAACATTTATTAAATGTTGCTCGTGCACTTAGATTTCAAGCTGCTTTACCCTTGAAATTCCGGAATGAATGTGTTTTAACAGACACTTATATTATTAATTGACTTCCAACTCCTCTTTTATCAAACAAAAGTCCATATGAGGTTCTTTTTAACTCCAAACCTAACTATGCCCATATGAGAGTTTTTGGATCCTTATGTTTTGTAGGCACCATTTCAAGTGGTAGAAAGAAATTTGACCCTAGAGCTAGACAATGTGTATTTCTTGGTTGCTCCTTTTGTGAGATCCCAGATTTACGTGTATTTTTACACGTTATTTTATTCTCGGTGTTAATTATTTTAATTTATTTTAATAATATTATTAGTCGTGTTTTATTTGTTTAAGATATTTATTTGATATATGGATTAGTTAATATTAGTTTTATGTTGTTCTTATAATTAAATATTGAGTTACGGTGCTTTTCTTATTAATTTTAATGTGAGGTAATTATTTTAATAATTGGAATTAAATTTCTTTATTTTATTATATGATTTTATTTGAAGAGCTTTCATAATATTAATTAGTATTTTATATTTAAATTGTTCCTTAAATTAAATTAGTTTATTGTTGGGTTTTTCAATATTTTATTTTATTGATATTAAACTGTAGTCTTGTCAATTGGTTTTTATTTATTTCGGTGTGCTCTTTTTCTAGTTGGACTGCATTTCTTTTTCGTTTTTTTTTTCTTTTCTCCTTTTTTCTTTTATTTTTCTTTTCTTCTTTCCTTTTTCTTTCTTTTTCTTCTTCTTTCCCCTGCATTCCCCCCCCAGCCCACGTACCCCATCCGTTTTAGGTAGTCTCGGTTCTTACTATTACCGCCGGCCACCGTCTGCCACCAGCCCTCACCGTCATTCATCCCAGGACCACCAACCGCCGGCGAGTCTCTCCCCACCAGTGGTGTCTCCTCACGGCAGCCTCATTGTGCGCGTGAGCTACCCAACCCGAAATGGGTTTTCCAAGCTTCCAACCGCCGTAGCTCAGCTGTGAGCCACCCATCGATGTCACCGCCTCCACCCTCAGTCTCCCCTCACTCCGGCGACCTTATCTTGCCGTTGGCAACTCCCCAAACCACCCCCATCTCCTCTGTGCAAGCTAGGCCTGAAATGGGTCTCTTGCATTTTCAGGCGGCGGCGCCACCACCCACGGCTACCCATGGCACCGGCAACCTACCAGGACCCTTCCCCTTCACCACCGAGCATAGCCCACTGTCGGCGAGCCCCCATCTCCTTCTCTTCCTTCCACCTGAAATGGGCGTGAAACCCACCGGTTTCACCTTGTGCCGTCGCCGTTCGCCACCTTCCGCCGTCACCTCCACTACCAAAATGTTCCCCCACCTCAGCCAACCACCCTTATGTCGGCGCCCCAGCTTGCGCTTGGGTTCGTACGCAAAATGCGACGCTGGGGACGAACGTCACAAGGAAGTCATCCCTCATCTTTACTTGTGAGAGCCTTATTTTTTTTTTTATCGCAGCGGAAAAAGGTCAAGCCATAAATAAACGACAAAACGTTACGCTTGTCGCACATCACATGGTTAACAAAATAAAACCCAAATTAAACATCACAAGCACATATATATACATCAGAATAAAGCCACCAATGTAAATAGTTTTATACAAAAGTACTTCCCAAAACAGCGGGAAGATTTTTCCAAAAGTACATCGGTGTATACAAAATAAAGGTGCTGCTGATCCACTCCTCCCTCCGCCAACCATACTAATAGGCGGGTTCTTCTTTTATCTTCTTATAGTTGGGGCCATAACGAAGGCTGTCCAGACTCAGCCCTGGACCTACGTCACACATCATCCCAGAGGATGACGTAAACAGGCGTCCCATGTGGAGGAGCCCGTCAACTCCCAGCACCATACAGCACCCCGTAGGGCGTAGGTCGTCAAAAAAGTAAGTCGCCATAGGAAGCGACTCTGCCGCCCACTGACCCAACAGGTCTAGGGTCACTGGCCCGGCAGTCTCAGCCTTAGTCGGGCCCATGAGGATCTGACCCATCTTCTCGAGAGTCGTAATCCGTGGATCCATCCTGTCCTGCAATGACTTCTATTGTTCCCAAGGGAGCAATAGTAAAGATAATAAAAGGGGGTGAGATTTCGGGAGAAATCTCAGCAAGTACACTACACTTAAACCAGAACATATCAGATATACAGATAAGTGAACAAAACATTCTTAACTAATGCACATGCGATGAATGACTGACTCATGCACATGCTTATGAAAACTTTTAAACAACATACTTCTTTCAGACTTCTTTTCATAAAACTTTCATGCAGGCTTCTTCTTTCAAACTTCTTTTCATTTCATCGTTACTTTTCAAAACGTTTCTTTAAAACATTTCGTATCTTTCTTTCTTTCTTAGGCGCCACTTATCTTGAACAGATCTTTCTTTTGGCTCGAAAGCCCTTCTTGTCATGATTTTTCTTTAACATGTATGAGACACAACACGGTTCCCCTAGCACCGCGTGTTCCCTGCTGGTTACCGCATCACCCTAAAGTGAGCGTCATATAACTTTAAAACGGTAGGTTCTTACACCTTATCCGTCTTGGGCACCCACCAGCGTTCGGTGCTACCGCGCTCCGGCCACCTTTTGGTGCCATACACGGTCCGCCGACTGTTCTTCGTCGACCCAGGGGCTACCACTCGACTTTAGACACTCTTGAGTGGACAGGGAGTTCCACTGGGGCACTTCCCCATCCCAGCCTTTAGGGTTCTTATAAAACTTTACTTCTTTCTTTTCTTTCAAAAATTCCATCTTTTCTTTTCTTTTCTTTTTCTTAAAAACATGCTTGACTTGAAAAACTTTCTTTTCATGACTTATGCATGGGACATGCATGCTTACTTATTTTCATGCAAGAACCCGAGACAGGCTCGAGTGCATTCACATTTCATTTTCTTTCTCCCTCTCTTGGGATAATTTCATAATTTTCCTACTTAGTCATCATATTCTATACCCAAAATGGGCCTAGGATTGAAGTGGGGTATTGGGCCCATCTCCAACCCATCATGGCCGAATTCTCCTAGAGAGTTTCTAGGGTTTTTCTTCATCATTTGACTTCAAATTTCCTCTAATAAATTTTAAAGTATCAAATTGAATCAAGTACCCTCCTTAGCAAGGGGTAACCGAAACCCTAATGTTTCCCAAGTAACCATTTCACATCAAACTTAGTTATTTCTATCCCCTCCATTCACCTTTCTAACTTAGGGAACTCCTCCCCTTAGTCTATTGAAACTTCCTCTTTTTAATAGTCTCTTCTATGAGTTCAACTAAACAAAATCACCACCAAGCAATATAATTTTAATCTTCCAATCTCAACCTTAAATATTATCAAATTCCAAATAAACATTTCTATGCATCATACACAAGTGATCATTCCTTCCATATGCAAATATATATATATCCTTTCCATCCATATCAATCAAATAATTTATTCTCATGTCCATTTTCATTTTCTTACAACAATATGCTCCTTGAATAAATCCATTCCATCACTAGTTCCTCAAATAAAATCTTTACCTTAGCAACACCAAAATTTAATATTTAACACTAAAATCCTTCATGCATCATTTTCATCATTTCATCAAATAATCATACTTTTTCCTTTCTTTTTGCAACTAACACTTGATTCATCATTTCTACTCATATTCTAAGCTTGCTCCATCATATAAATTTATCCAAGAATACTCATATCTCAAGCAAGAAAAATCATTCCAACCCAAACATGGCAATGGCAACCATTAATCCAACAACCATGATCACTTCACTATATATAAGACTTGTTAAGGAAAAAGTGGGAGTATACTTACAACACTCCTACTAGGCTTTAGCTTAAATCTGAAATTACACATATAAAATCTCCCATTAGTCTAATCATGAACATAAAACTCAAAGAAAACCCTATTTCCTTCCAACCATAACAAAGTGTTACATGTGTGTGTGTGTTCTTCCTAATCTTGTATAGATTTAATCACTAACCTTCTCCAATGAATTGATCACCTTCACACTCTTGCTTTTTGGCTTTCCTACTATAGGATTCTTCAAAATATGTGGTGAAAAGAGAAGAAACAAAAGTAGGAATGGCTAGGATGAGTTTGGCCGAGAGGTGGAGAGAAAGTGAGAGTGTTTGCATGTGTTTAAGTGATTTGAGCTCAAGGGGTTTTGCCTAAGGGTCACACGGCCAGCTCCCTTCCCTAGGGTCCTTGGTACTCTTCTCATCATGTTTAGGCATGGCTAAAGATAGATGGGTTGATTGACAACTCTAGGCCACTCCAAGATCAAATCTTGGCCATACCTAGATGATTCTCCTTTCTCCTTTCTTTCCTATGGCCGGCGGCTTCTTGGTGCCTCTAGCCTCCATTTTCTTGTTTTTCACTCAATCATCATTCCCCTATCCCCTCATGTGTCCATCCAAGTGATTCCAAAGCCATGCTTTTTGGAATTTCAGCAAGGCATGACCGGCCAAGTTAGCTCCACCGAAACTCCATTTTGCTTCTCTTCCTAGTTTTTGTCATTTCAATCATCTACACACACACCATACCTCTCTTCACATCACCATACTTTCTTACACATGTACTTCATCCACTTACATACTCTTCCTCTTTGTCCTATCACTTGTAGGTGGTCATACCCCATGAGATTCCCCAATGAACCCCACGGATTGGCTTCCACCGAAACTCCAAGCTCCCTTCATCCAAGCTTCTCCTCATGCCACTTGTAACTTCCCTACACATCATGACCTCACTTGGCAAGTCAAGGGATGGTGTTTTGTACCTCCAAGATACCATGGTAGGAAAAATCATTCCATTAGATCCTACACTCAATCCTACATGGCATGCATCCAACTACTAGTCAACCTTCACCAAATAAGATTTTCCTTCAAGGGTTTGGATAATTTTTCTAGGATTTTTCTCCCATTGACAAGTGTCTCAACTATGGGCTTGATGGGCCATGGGCTCATTCTATGGGCTTTTGGACTCACCATTGCTCTCTTGGCCCATTCACTTGATCCATTCTCCAAAGGTCTCATTCCTAAGCCCATTTCTTCAAAGCCTATTTTGTTCTTTCACCAATTACCACTAATCTTGTGTATTAATCCTTAATTAGTTAATTAAATCAAGATGGAGATTTTTAGGGCTATTACACTTAGCTCAGCTCCTCAAACCGCGGCCCCACCTTCTCGGTACAACCCCAAACCCGAAAATGGGTTTCCACCCTTTTGGAGCCTGATCCACAACCTTCCGGTGGTTGTGCCACCACACCACCACCTCCATGAGATTCCCCACCTTCCAAAGAGTATCCCCCTAAATTTTGGTGTCAAACCGAGCACTTTAGCCTAACGTACAAGTGACCACTACAAATGCAGTGGATTGATGTTCGCTCAAAGGATTTACGTTTTAACCGCTGTAAGTACTTTCCAAACAAACTTTTAAGATTTAAATATATTTTTGAATTAATATCTATGTGTTGGTTGATGGTGGTATTTGTTGGTTGATTGAATTTATTAATTGTTGGATGTTTGTGCATGGTGTTATGCATTGTGAAATTGCACAGTCGTTCATATGTATGACATTTGGGATTTTTAATGTGAGATTTGGCGTTAGATTTTAATGGTTTTTGGCTGAGTCATAATGGGGACGGTGATACGTAACGCCCATTGTGATTAGCATATATATGGATGACATAATGGGGACGGTGATACGTGATGCCTATTATGGTCATTGTGTGTGTTAGTCATAATGGAGACAACGATACGTAATGCCCATTATGATTGATAGTGTGTGGATGACATAACAGGGACAGCGATACGTAACGCCCGTTATGGTCATTGGGTGTGTATTTCATATCAGGGACAGCGATACGTAACGCCCATTATGATTGGTGATGTGTATTTATCATATCGGGGACGGCGATACGTAACGCCCGGTATGATTGGATTTGCGGATATTATTTTCTGGGAAAGGATGGATGATTTTTGCTGGATTTTTATCGTGGACCAAAATGAGATTTTGGCGTGTGTTTATCTTATTTATTTTGAGAAATATGGTCTTTTGAGATTCATGTATTTGGTGTCGTGTTTATGAGTTTTGTTGTTGCATGAGTATATTTTTATTTTTTGATTTGGTTGGGTTGTACTTACCTGCGATGCCATCTTGGCGTCGTAGATTTTGGATGCAGATGTCGAGAGGTCTGAGCCTGAGGAGGCGGCTCCGTTATTGGAGTATTATGTTATAAAATTGTTATCTTGGAAAATTATTTTTCCTATTTATAAATACGTATTTTTATGATTTATCTTTCGGATGACTGTATTAAATCTTCTATTGGAGAATATATGTTAAATTGATTTGTAAAATATTTCTAAAAAATTTTGGTACTTAGATAATGATTTTATTATCCGCTGCGACTTTTATTTTATGCAGGTCATGTGTTCAAACACTTAGCACTTGACGTTAGGGGTATGTGACCCGTGTTGTCAGCATCCTGACGCCTCGATTCCCGTGTTTATTTTAAGGAGAATTTGGGGGTGTCACAGGTGGTATTAGAGCAGTTCGGCTCTGGGTAAATCCGCACATTACTTAGGGACAGTACTAGAAAAGTTTGTGATTTTAAAAATTTATTTGTTTTATTATTTGGTTATTTTATTTATTTTATTATTCTATTTGTTTTCTAAGTTTTCCTACTACTTTATATGGTAAGATTATCGATGTTTATTTTGTTGTGTAGTGCTTTTTATTTTAATGTAAATGTTGTTTATTTATTTTCATAATTAACGTAGTTCTGATTGATTGGTTTGCTTTGTTTTATTTCATTTTAATATTTGTTATATATTGTAATTGGGTAGTAGTTAAGATTTTAGTTAGTTGATTTTATTTAATTAAGTTGTTGAGCATTTATTTAATTATTTATTTTATATATATGGTTTCCTTTTGTTTAAATTAGAATTTGGATATTTTGGATTAGATTATTATTTTATATCATTCATTTTATTGAATCATTTATTTTAAATAATTGTGTTATAGAATCTCTTGTTTTAAAGTTATTATTTTGTTGTGGGTTATTTTATTTTATTAAACTTTTACGCATTGATCATATGTATTTGGTGTGGTTTTAATTTTATATCATGAGCTTTCTACAAGATGGTTTTGGATTTATTTATTATCTTTTTATTTTAAATTATGACTTTTGTCTTTTAAATATTTTTGAAAGTTTGAAATTTATTTAGACAAAAATTTAAAATGAATAGTTACTATGTTTTCTTTTTAGGCATATGCTTTGAGCTAAGTTTTTTAATTTATTATCTCTTCACCTTCTGTTTGTTTTATTTTAAAAAATGTACCTATTTATTTTGACAAGTGGATTTGTTTGGGGACTTGTTGGTATTTATTAATTAATTAATTAATTTTATTATGGTTCGTTCTTTTAAAGGTTTTAAGTCCTGGAGATTTCTACATTAAATCTTTTTAAGAATTGGGTTTTGTGGAGAATTTCAAAACTTTATTTGTTATTTTATTTGCTGTTCTTATTTTAATTCAATCTCCATGTTTTATTTAATAAAAACTTTTGGTGATTTATGTTTACCAAAGGAGGTGGTCTTGTTTTCCCAAATGAATAGCTTTTACTTATTTGCTTATTAGATCTTTTTTCCCATTGTGTTTCCTTATAATATTTATGGAAATTACTTGAGTTTTATTTAGTGTTTGGGTATATTGCTATATCTTGAGAGATGGATTCGTCTTGATAATTATTGGTATTTATGTAATTGGATTTTTTGTTGATATTTCCTATGTTATTTATGTGTAATACCTGGGTCTCACTGAGTGTTAGAATTTCTAAGTTTTAATTTTATTTCTGGGAGATTGTTGGAATTGTAATATAGGCGAACTCTTCATGTGAGTGTGAAATTCTTAGCCATTGACATATTGTTATGGAATCTGTTTTAAGAATACTTATGATGGTAGATGATCAATTGTTTCTTTGGTGAAGTTTTGATCTTGGTTGTGGAAGCTTAGAGATTGATGTGTAATAATTGTGAGTATAAATTTTGGAGAATGCATGTTTTTGATTTGTTTTTTGTTGGAAGAGTTAATTGGAGTGTACACTCTAAGCATGATACTTGGCGAATGTAATGGTTAGTAGCCTTGGTTGAGGTTATCTTCAGGAATTAGTTATGACTTGAACCCAAATAGGAATTTAAATATTTGAGGCTATTTTTATTTTATTTTATTTTATTTGGAGATTGAATGTCTACTTGGGAGTTGGAATTTTAGGCGTCAATATTTGGGTGACATAACTAGATTAATGAGTTGATAAAGCATTAAGGTTTGGGAGATTAGTACTTGGTGCTTAGTGGATTTGATTTTCGAATTGCAAGATGTGCGTTGAGGCTTTAGTCATGACGTAGTAGTTGAAGAAGTTAAATATTTGGGAGTCTAAATTCTAGGATGATTTTGAGAAGATTAGTGGGGTGATCTGATATTTGGAGGCTATATTTTCTTTAGGGATTGATCTTAATTTTGCAAAGTTCTATTTTGATGGTTAACCTGGAAAGTAATAGGATTTTTATATGATATACGTTGGAGTTTGGGTATTAACCAAAGTGGTATAATCAAAATTATGAGATAATAAAATTTTAGGATTTGTAAGTGTGGTATAAGATTTCTTGTTAACAGGTGTTGAGCTAATTTTTACTATGGTGATAATTTGTGAGGACTTAAAATTTTATGCATTTAGCGAGTTATCAGAGTGCGCCCGAAAGAATGATGATTTGCGATGTAGTTGGAGGTTTAAGTTTTACGTTGGTTGTGAGGAATTAGTGATGACTTAAAATTTGGGATGATACTTGTAAGTGGAGAATTATCTTTTGATTTGGTAAATTATGTTTATTGATAGTTAAGTTGGGAAAATAAACTTGTGAGTTACTTTAGGGTGATACAAATTGTTGTATGGAATTAATGAACATTAAAATTTTGAGAGGTTGTGCTAAGGTTCTGATAAATATGGAGTTCAGATTAATTGGCTACTTCAGGAGTCTTAGAGATGAAATATTATTTGGAGACTATACGAGTATGATGGAATAACATTCATTTGTGTTTGAGGAAAATAGATGATTCTGCTAATGTTTGGAGTGAGTATTAAGTGTTGTGGTAGGTGAGCTATTGGAATTTTATTAGTTGCAGCTGAGCGAATTTCGGGGACAAAATTCTTTTTAAGGGGGGGAGAATGTAAGATCCCAGATTTACGTGTATTTTTACACGTTATTTTATTCTCGGTATTAATTATTTTAATTTATTTTAATAATATTATTAGTCGTGTTTTATTTGTTTAAGATATTTATTTGATCTATGGATTAGTTAATATTAGTTTTATGTTGTTCTTATAATTAAATATTGAGTTACGTTGCTTTTCTTATTAATTTTAATGTGAGGTAACTATTTTAATAATTAAAATTAAAATTCTTTATTTTATTATGTGATTTTATTTGACGTACTTTCTTAATATTAATTAGTGTTTTATATTTAAATTGTTTTTTAAATTAAATTAGTTTATTGTTGGGTTTTTAAATATTTTATTTTATTGATATTTAACTGTAGCCTTTTTACTTGGTTTTTATTTATTTCAGTGTGCTCTTTTTCTAGTTGGATTGCATTTCTTTTTCCTTTTTTTTTTCTTTTCTCCTTTTTTCTTTTCTTTTTATTTTCTTCTTTCATTTTTCTTTCTTTTTCTTCTTCTTTCCCCTGCATTTCCCCCAAGCCCGCGTACCCCTTCCATTTTAGGCAGTCTCGATTCTAACCATTACCACCGGCCACCGTCTGCCACCAGCCCTCACCGCTGTTCATCTCGGGACCACCAACCGCCGGCGAGTCTCTCCCCACCGGAGGTGTCACCTCACGGCAGCCTTATGGTGTGCATGAGCTACCCAACTCGAAATGGGTTTTCCAAGCTTCTAATCGCTATAGCTCCGCCGTGAGCCATCCATCGACGTCACTGCCTCCACCCTCAGTCTCCCCTCACTCCGACGACCTTATCTTGCCGTTGGCAACTCCCCAAACCACCCCCATCTCCTCCATGCAAGCTAGGCCCGAAATGGGTCTTTTGCATTTTCAGGCCACACCGCTGCCACCCACGGCCACCCATGGGTCTCTAATAAACGAAGATCAAGAAAAGAATTGGGTGCCGATGGGAAAAATGACGAGATAAAGACATTAAACATATATTTGGCATAGTAAAGCCGTTGTCGACAAGGTAATTGAAGGTGTGGCCATCGCAATTGTAGGGAAACGTGTTGTTGGAAGTAGGGAGCTTCTGAAGGCATTGGGAGGTGATGGTGATGAAATTTCTAGTAAACTTGGTGTACTCAGCAAGGATTGCCATGCCCCGAGCCACAAAGCTATAGATCAGAGATTGCTGCCCCAAATGACAGAACCAAAACCCTATATCAACACTAGACAATCCACAACCACCAAATTGCCACAAGAATTTAGGTACGAGAGAGAGGCGATCGGACCGGCAAAAGAAACTCTAGATTTTGCACTGTAAATGTCAAGGGAAGCTTGCGGGTTGAAGACTAGGCGTAGAACGCGAAAATGTTGAGGGAAAATGGAGATGCTTTTCGCGTGGCTTTCTCCCTTATTAAAATTAGATCAAATCGAATGAACATTGAATAGTGCCTCACCAACATTGGTGAGGGACATGAATTTACTGTAGTTCAAGTCTTAAGACTTGAGCTTTTAACGAGACCAATGTGGCTTTCTTTTACAATATCATGTGCCATTTTACACTTGCAATGAAATATAGTGAGTCCATTGTTAGTGCTTTTACACTGAAAAAAATTGAATAATCTGATTTTAAAATCACTTTGGTTTGATTTGTATAGAGTGAAGTTGGCGTTTTCTTTTTCTGAATTTGTTAGTGAGAGGTAAAGGTGTCGTTAAACCAACTACTTCAACTCTAACTTTAGACTTGATTCTAATGCTATACATTTAACATCCATGTTCAATGACAAGCCTAGGCTAAGCATGCATATTAATAGTTTATTGAAGTTAATATGTACGGAAAGCCCCACCTAGATTTAATGAGTAATTTTGAATAGGCCATTGGCACAAAATTTGAGGTGGTGAATTTTTATTGCGATTGACAATTAGATTAAAACTATTTTATATTTTATGGACCAAATGGAATCTATTTATTTGATAATTGGCCCAAGAATTTATGGGATGAGTTGGGTTATTTTAGAAGTTGACTCGAGGCCCATTAGTATTTTTTAAATACTTGACCCCTGAAAATATAGACAAACCAAAGAGATCATGTGGACTGTTCTAACCGGCTCAACTCATTTGCTAAGATCATACATAATCCAAAACTTGGGCTCAAATATTTGAAATGACCCCATTCAATTACCCCAAGGCCCAGACCCTTTGCCCTAAAACATGAGTTCAAAGTCCAATTTGAAATTCAGCACTACCTACCATTCTCAAACAGATGGACAAATCAAAAGGACGATTAAGACATTAGAAGACATGCATATAGCTTATGAGTTGCAACACAAAGGAAATTTGGAGAAGCAGTTACCTTTAGTAGAGTTCTCCTACAACAACAGCAACAACTTTCAAGCCACCATTCAATGGAATGCTATGAAGCTTTGTAAGGCAGGAAGTGCAAATGCCTGTTATATTAGGACAAAGTTGGAGATAATAAGCTAATTGGATGGAAAACTCTATAAAAGGTAAAAGATCAAGTTAGTACAACATATTTGAATTTTAGTGTAGACAAAACCATCACCAAAAGTGGCCAAACCATCATTAAAGACATTTGGTGATGGTTGGAAATTGTCACCACGTTCGTCACCTAAAGTGCATCATTAAAGACATTTGGTGACGGTTGGAGGTTCTATTTGATGTAATGTTTGAACGATCAATGTTTATGTGATGGTTGAAATCTATCACAGAAAATAGCATTCGAACGTTGAAACGAGCGTTCAAACGTAAACCCGACCGATTGACATTTGAACGACAAAATTAAACGTTTGTTAGTTTATTGTTCAAGCGTACCATATTTACGTTCAAATGTTTGTACGTCCGAACGTTAACTGCAATATACATTCAGATTTTTTTCGAATGTTAACGAATCAATATTCAAATGTAACAGGTATAATAATCGGATGATACGTTTGGATGTTAACAAAAAAGCTTTCGAACACAAGTGGTACATTCGAAGGTTTGTTCAAATGTTAATTGATTAAATATCTGAATATTTTGTTCATTTAAGGGTCAGTATGTTTGAACATTGGTGCGAATGCTCGGATGTTATGTTGTGATTTTGTGTATTACTTTCAAACATTAGTTTGATGTTCAAAAGTTTCTTACTTACATTCGAACGTACATATTAGAAATGCTAAATTTCATAAAATTAAAAAATATACAAATTGTATCATATTACACCATCAAGTTAACAACTAACAATGTCTTATAGTGTTGCGAAATCATATTTTAAAGGTTATAAAATGATATTTTTTCTTCTTTCCTCACCCACTGTAATCTTATTATAGTGACATAACACGCCCCATTTAGACCATCTTCTCCCTCTGCACTTGTTCTTGGACTTTACTGTGCATTCTTTCCACCTGTTTTCTCTGTTGCTCCTACAAACCCGTCTCTAGATTAGATTATCGCTCTAAGACATACTCCAACTTGTGCTCATGACCTCATATACTCATTTTCTTACTGTGCTGCTTCTAAATCTTTGATAAGATTATTAATTTGTAAAGTCAAGGAGGTTGCTGAGGACGAACCGACCAAAAGCTTGAAATAACGTCTCAAACCTCTTACCATACCAGACTTAATTTCAAGTAGTTGCGTGAATATATTTATGTCACTAGGAGAGGATTCTCCAGAAGTTGACCATATCTCCATCATTGTTTCCTACAATTAAAAAAAACACACAATAATCAACGTATTAAAAGAAATACAAATAAAAAATAAATTATTCACATGTTGCATAATTTAATTAACAAAATTAGCACTGCTTACATACTTATCTATAACAGCAAGATCCATCCACTCAGAATCATTAGTGTAAGCAGCAATATAGACATGAATGAGGAAAAAAATTTCAGAATCATTACGTTTCTAACAAAGACATATTAGCCATTTTAAAAAATAATTTTAGTACTTAAATAAATGAGTATTAGAAAAATAAATGCATTTCTATAAGTTATTAATTATCATTTTATCAGCAAAATAGAGGAATGAACTTCAAAATTGGCACGATTATGGACAATCAGAGCGGATCTATTATGTACATTTCTAGAGCTTAAATGCTACAAAATTAATTAAATATGTTAATTTTAATATATATATATATACATGTAATATAGATTGCATATAAATGTAAATAATTAAAAAGATCATAGTTTGGACTTGCAAAAAGATCACAACACTTCATCCAATCATCTAACTTCATCTTCTAGAAAAGGAATTGCGTAGCCTCTTTTAATGTCTGAAACTTTTTGAAGTGATCATGACATCGGAATAGTGTAGCCATTAATTCATTTACAGTTCTCAAATCCTCGATACGACTAAAATTGAGGTCAAACTCATTCTAAAAAGTGAATTATGTCAGAAATATGATATACTAATTTAGGATGTAAAAATATACTCACAAAATAAACTCACCAACACACAACTCTGAACATACTCTTTAAGCTCATTCGGAATATCTCGCCATAATCGCACATAAAATAGAGCATAAGCTCGAACTAGTGTGCCAAAATAGGAGAAAAACTTGCTGCACCATCATCCACTCCTCCAGTGGAGTTATCAAGAATTGTGATCTTTATTTTTTCTTGCTTTCTATTTTTCTCGAGAGAGAGATGCCACATGTATAGCCACAATCGCGACAAGAGGTCGATGCATCAACTAACATATATAATAGAATAATTATAGTTATATAGTTATTGAGAGTTTTAAAATATAATTAATTATCAACGACATTTCCTTACTAGTAGGTGTGACTGACTGTATAATGCCTCGATTTACGTCTGAGATTTAACGTAAATTAAAGCGTTATGACTTGTGACCTTAAGTTACAAGTCTCCTATTCCACATCGAAAAATATGTACATGCACTTAACTTACTAGTAGTGCGCAGAATATATTGCAGCGGAAAGAAGTCAAATTCCAGTTCAGCAAAGACATCTAATTCTTTACAAATATCACATGGTATGCTATAGTAAAACTCATATCCTTATAAAGCATCAAGTACATTGCACCCAACTTTTCCTTACTGATATCTAATATTTTCTAGACAAATATTCAAATTACCCCCTATTACTCTTAGGGAATTCTTTTCCACTTCTTCTATAGTCTTGTCATCAATGAATTTATAACTTCTTTTCCGGTACCATTTTCACACAAACTCATGCCTTTATATGAAAACTTATATGATTATGGGTACACGACTTTTCGTAACATGCAAGGATTCTTTTATCAGAATTCTTATCTTATTCGTACCTTTTTCTTAAATCTTATTCTTATTTCTAAACCTTGACATGCATTATGTATCACCATCCCGGTCGGGTTCCCCACTATTATTATCCATGATTAGGCTATATCATATCCACTATTATTATCCGTGGTTGAGCCATATCTACTATTATTACCCGTGGTTGGGCCATATCTATTATTATTTCCCGTGGTTGAGCCATATCCACATGGTTGAGCCATATCCACTATTATTACCCGTGGTTGGGCCATGTAATAACCTAGATTCTTAAGTATTATTTTAATATTCATATTTGGCATGATTATATTTCTTTAAAATTAGTTTAGGGAACCTTTGGAATTTTGGATATACGTATATAGTTTTTATGAGCCTTTTATTGGTATTAGAGGAAAAATTATGGGAGACACTAAATATGATGTGAAGATATAGCTTTTGAATATTCAAGAAAATATTGTATAGAAATTGAAGGAAATTTACAAAGAAAGTAAAGTAGAATGAGTAAGGAAAGTACCCTATGATATTTTCGGATTAAGCAAATTTAGACAATTTCAATGTCATTTAGTAATATAGATATAACTTACTCATTTTATATCAGATTGAGATGATTCAAGATAATTTGGAAAGCTAAGAGGGATATCTACAATTATTATGCTTTGAGTTTTCGAATAATCGAATCAGATAAAGGACTTATTTGGAATGGAAGTGGCTAGATATATCTTGTTAGGAAGCAACCAACATGCTACTTTATCTTTACCCCACGTGAGTTGGGTCTACTTGAGCCATTGATCAAGAATATATTTGGGAAGCTCATCAAACTGACCCTTGGATATCCATACGACTCACCAAATCTAAGCTTAGACTAAATCATTTCACCTAAAACAAGTTGGAAGCTCATACACGACTCTAAGGGGGAAACCGGTCACCTTTAGGCAAATGTGTATCTTCCTTTTTCCTAAGTGTTTCACCCCCTCTCTTATAAATAGTTATACAAGCCTCTTTTCACTTCCACCCTGAGAAAAAGTCAAGAAAAATACCCAAAATTCCACTCACAACACCTAAACCTAAAAAAGGAGCTAAGTGAGAGCTAGGAGGAAAATTGGTGCAAGATCAACCCTAGACATTCAATCTAGCTTCGGAAAAATTTGTAAGTGCACAACTTAACTTAATATTGGCATAGATAAGTGGTTTGGTGATTGGATTATATTTGATATTTATTTGACCTTAATCTTTGTTTATGTGTTAAATTGAAATATATTGAATTTTGGAGTGATTTTTGCTATGATAAAATGTTAGGAAAATTATGAGACCTTAAGACTATACTCTATGATGTTATATGAATAGGATTATTTGAAAATATGAAATCTTTATTTGGAAAAAAATGATAAACCAACTCTAGCAAATTTCGTTCTTAAAAGGGTTATTATTGGCAGATTTGACATCTTTTGATAAATTGGTCATAACTTGTTAGTGTGATATTGGAATTGAATAATTCAGGCAATGAAAAGCTAAAATAAAGATATACAACTTTTATATTTTGAAATTAAAAAAAATAAGGATTCAATAAAAGGCGAAATTGGAATGTAAGTGGCAGAACAAAGTTTATCATAGTAGGCATTAACTTCATTGGTGTGTTTCTTTTATTCTAAACTCTTAGTGACTTGTTTTTAATTATTTGAATGTGATTTTTATAAATATGGTAAGTTTAGAAACTCCAAATTTCTTGGATTTTTTTTAAGAATTATTATGCTAAAAATTTATTAAGGAAATATTTAAAAAAACAAGGCAAATAGGCTTGAAATTGATTATTGAAATTATGGAAAGTTTGATAGGTTGTATATGTAAATTTTGGGTTGATTTGAATAAAAAGGATAGGTTTAACCCTATGAGAGTTTCGGCCAGCCTTGAGTTGATGATATTTTAATATTTTATTTTGTTATTTAAGTCCTTTTCATTATATGTTGAGGCTATGAATTGATGTGATGTAAGTGCATGTACATGTGATGTATGCTATTGTGAAATATTCTCATATGCTATAAGGTTTATAAGGATATGAAATATACATGTCATAAGTTAAGTTTATGTTTACATTGCATTTCGTCACATATAAGTGTCGTCATAAGTCATGACGTCTGTTATAAGAAAATACGTTAAGAAAACTTTACAAGTGGAAAGATTAATAAGTCAGTTACGTCATGACGGGGATGGCGATACGTAATGCTCATATGACTGACGTGGCAACGGGGATGGCGATACGTAACGTCCGTCGTAAAAGTAAGAGTTGTGTCACGATGGGGATGGCGATACATAACGCCCGAACGATTGACATGATTAGCAGAGATGGTGATACGTAACACCCGCTATGTTAAGAGTTGTGTCACGATGGGGACGGCCATAAGTAACTCCCAAAAGACTGACACGAGACTCGTCAAGATAGGGACGGCGATACGTAACGCCCAAATAATTGACTAGTTATATCTATGAAAACCCGATGGGAATAGCGATACGTAACACCCATCGAGGATAAGAAATAAGTAAGACCTGATAGAGACGGCAATGCGTAACGCCTGTCGAGAATAAGAAATAAGTAAGACCTACAATATAATAAATTAAATAAAAGTTTTAAGTAGAAGATAGTGAATACATGTAAGAGTATAAGTCTGTATAGAAATTGTGGTCATCCATATGCATGAGTCTCATGAGGCAATCATGAATTATGTGAAGTAATTCATTATGATATATGCTATGTTATGTTATTGATATACTCGGATGATGCCTTTGTTAAGTTATTTATATACTTACTAAGATTTCTTGGAAATCTCACTGTTTTAAATTTTATCTATCATTCCTTATGGAATGATAGATGTTGTTACAGGATTAAATAAATTGTCATGAGACTCGGACAACACAGGAGATTCAGAGGTATCCCGAAGGTCCTACAGAATACTCATCTCTGAATGGAATGATATTCCATGTACGTGATCAAGTGGAATAGTAAGATTACCAGACAACGGTGGGATATGTTATTTATTTTAAGAAACTAACTAGGTTATGTAAACCTTGAATACAATTTGTTTTTGTAAATATGAAGTTATGACAGTTATAGTTTTACTATGCCATGTGATCTATTTATGCAAGAGTTAGATTTCTTTGCATATATTGGAGATTTACCTCTTTCTGCTGTATTTCATATTGCATTTAATTAGTAAGTTTAGATACATGCATGCTACTCCTTACGTTTATGTAGGATAAGTAGATTTGTGTTACTTGTCCGAATACTTCAAATTATGTTTTGATTGAGGCGAAAAATCGAGGCTTTACAGGCTATATCCACTATTACTAACCGTGGTTGGACCATATCCACTATTATTATCTGTGGTTGGGCCATATCATATCCTCGCCAGTCGTCCCCATCATGATGAGCCTTATTATATTCTTGTTCATATCAGTCATATGGATGTTACGTATCGCTGTCCCCGTGATGACGTAAACATTCTTATCATATGACAGGTGTTACGTATCGCCGTCCCTGTTGGCACATCAGTCATCCGGGCGTTACATGTCGTCGTCCCCGTCGTGACATGACTAACTTTTTAATTTCTCTTATTCTTAGTTTTTTATTTCTTATTCTCATGAACATTCTTATTTTCCTTAAAACAATGCATGCCATATCCTTTGACGTAAAAACTTGTGACGTAATGAGACATGCATATACTCTTAGACTTTTACATGTATGCTTCATGCTTATATGGATCATATGGCATATAGAACATGCTTAACCAATGCATGGCATAAATGATTCACATCATACGTTATATATCAAATAAAACACAATCAAGTCATTTAAAACAAACATAAAACGAATCGAATCTCTAAGCAATAAGCATAGACTAAAACCCATAGGGTTTTCTAAGAATTCTTTTCTTATTCTTTTTAATCAAACTTGGTTTGATCCTGATATCAATTCTTTTCTTTATCCAATATATCATTCCACTATCAAATAAATCTTAAATCTTCCATTAATTAATTAATTCTTATTTCTTCCATTACTCTTCAAGAGAATTAACCCATTGAATCTCCCTTAATCACTTAATTTAATCATCATATCATTGATCTAAAAAAAATTAAACTTGTAACTCAATAAGGAATCCTTTAGGGCCAAGATCACCTAAACCCTTGCAAGTCTCAAAATTCCACTCTTTTGTAAACTAAGTTCCTTATATCACCCCCCTAACCCTCATCCATACTTCTATAAAATAAACCCTTGCTTAATTCTAGGTTTCCTCCATGTATTCCCTACTTTCTAGAGAATAACTTACCACAATAAAACTAATCTTCCAATAGGTATGTTAATCACTCAATAGACCAACAATTTCATATTACATCCAATAAATAAATAATTGCTAGAATTATATTAGAGATGCATCTACGAATTTAACTCAATCAACCTATCATTCATCTAAAAATAAACTCATAATAACCTATAAAATTCCACCCAAGCCGAAACCTATATGAGTTCTTCCACTTGATTCTTTTGCCATCTTATTCTCTCATTTCATCATCAAATCTTCAATCCACAAAATTACTAAAATATATCCTTGCTCTATAAAACATTTTTCTTCATTATTGCCACTACTTTATTTCAAAATCTACTTATCTCCACATAACATATATCCTTTGAATATATCAGTATTCAAATGAAATAATCTTCCACATATGAATTCTACACTTATCCAATAAATTCTAAGAGTAAGTTATAAGTATACTTACAAATTTTCTTCAAGCTTGAATTGGTATTTGAGTTAAGCCCTTGTGAAATCTCTTCTCCAATAAGCCCAAAGCTCACTCTTTGTTTGTTTAGGAAGTAGTAGGTTTGAGGAGGGGCTTTTTGATCACTTTTCTCTCTAATGGGCCGTATATTCTTGTAATAACCTGAATTGTCATTTGGCCTTTGTAATTTACATGTTTAGTTTAATTATAATTTCTTTAAAGTTATTGTGGTGGACCTTTGAAACTTTTGGAAATATATTTATTTTGGACCTTTTGTTATTGGAAATATTGATAAGTTAAGTTTAAAATAGTGAAATGATACAAACGGAGGAATTTAGTGTAAACCACGGTAATTGGAAAATGTTTGGCAAATTTGACATCCTCTGGTAATGTGGACATAACTCTTTCATTTGATTTCGAATTGGGATAATTCAAGGTGCTATGGAAAGCTAAGAGGAATATCTACAATTTTTATGTTTTGAGTTTTAAAATATATGGACTCAATCAAAGACTAAATTGGGATTGAAGTTGGTAGAACCGAATTGGATATAATAGGCATGAGTTTGTGTGAAAAGGGTATTGGAGTCATGCATAAGGCATTCATGAATCAAGTGTTAAGTTAATTCATCATGATATATGTTATTTTATGTTATTGATATGCTCTGTTAATACCCTTGTTAAGTTATTTGTGTACTTACTGAGATTTCTTGAAAATCTGACTCTTTTACAGGAATAAATGATACATCACGACACTCAGATGTCTCGGGAGATTCTAAGGTATCCTTAGGGCCCTACAAAATACCCCTTGGTTATTGAAGTGATAAATTGATTGATGACAAGATTATAGAGAAAGCGGAAAAGAGTCTCTAAGAGTAACAGGGGATAGTTTGAACACTTGTCCTGGGAAATATCAGCAAGAAAAAATTTGGTACATTGTTCTTGATCACATAGTAATAAGATAGGCTTAAATTTTGAAAAAAAAAAAATTGAGTCAAGTTGGTTTTCAGGTGAAATTGGAACCGTGGATGCCTTGGATTTTAGAGGTTGGAGTTAATAGGGCAGATTATGTGAGTATACTTGAGGGAAAAAAAGTAATAACAAAAATTGATAAGGTTTTTAATGCTGATGTCATTGTTGCTAAAGTTAGATGAATGAAAAGTGAGATGTATGATTGTAAGTAGAAGAATATAGTAGATGTGGAAAATTATTCAAAGGACCCCTATGGTGTTATTTGAGGGAGAAATTAGTTAGATGCTCTCGAGTTGTAAAGACTTGTCCTTTGAGTATGCAAATTTGAAAATTAACCAATTAACTTGATACTTTTCTATTTGATGGAGTTAGTTTATTTGTGGTATTGGATGATCGGGGTGTAGTAATGATGAATGTATGGGTTTTGGAGAATGCATGTCCTTGTGATTTGATTCGAGAGAAGTGTTTGTTAGGTGTGGAATGTTGGTTGGATGAGATGATATTAAATTCTAAAGATCTAAGCTTTAGGTTTTGGGTGAGTTAATTAAAGTGTACACTTTAAGCATGATACTTGGGAAGTTATGGTTAGCTACATTTATCGTGGTTGTTTTCAGGAATTAGTTGTGACTTGAGGTCACATAGGAATTTAAATATTTAAGGTTACTCTTTCTTTTGGAGATATTGAAAGACTAGTGGGAGAACTATGAGTATTGTAGTAACCTTGTTAGTTAATTGAATATAGATTGATGGGTCTCCAATATGGTGTACACTAGAGGTATGAGAGGAAATCCAATAGTGGAGAAATTTTTAGTCTTTCCAAATGATTTGTCGAGACTACCCTTATATGAAAACTAGTTGTATAACATCTTTCTAACTTAAACTCTGCGTTAACAAAAAGAAATTGTATAAGTTGTTTATTAAGATTACTGCCCTTTTTCTTAGTTTTTATATTTGACCTTTGAAAATCCGTAGCAATATGCCACTTGGCTTTGATCAGGAAAGGAGCCTTGAAAGTGATTGGTTGAGGGAGGATCTGTAGTACATTCTTAAGATTAAAAATTGTATGGAGGTGTAGAAGGTTAGTACGCAAGAACATTTTCTTTGTAGAAAAGCCAAGTTATTGTGAGTTAAAGGTTAAGTCATGATGGGAAGATGATATGATCAAAAACACCAATATAGGTATTGATATTTAGTGTAGTAGGCTTGAAACTTTTATGGACCTGAATTGCTTTTACAATATTGAGGTTTGAAGGGAAAGTTATGATTTAAATGAATCACTTTGAGGAAAAAGAAAACTGAAATTTTAACTTCTGTAGAATTTATGAAATAGCTTATAGAGTAAGAGGTTAGAAATTCAAGAAACTTTGAGGATAGATTTATGAGAATTGATCAGAGGTTTAAGACCTTAGGAAGTAATTGATTAACGTTTAATGTTTCCGATTTTGAAAGTTTTGGGAGTCAATTGTTTGTTATTAAATATAAGTTTATCAATCTTACGAATTTTGGTAAATGATTTTAGAATTTCAAGATTTGAGGATCTGGAATTTATTAGGAGAGAGATTTTTAATTGTGGTTAACTTAAAAGATGGATTTTAAAGACAGAATATGAAGGACCATTTGGAGGATAAAGTATAAGAATAGATTAAAGTCAATCAGTTGTTGGATTTTACTGAGTATAGTATTACGATTTTTGGGAAAAAGACAAAATTCTAAATTCTAAATGTGACGTGTCGAGAGAAGGAGCAATATCTATACCCATAAAGACGTTGGTGATTTGACTCTTCTAAGTATGTTCTGGGTTATATATTAGTGTTGAGGTTTGACCTCCCAAATTTCGAGGACAAAATTTATTTTAAGGGGAGAGGATGTAATAAACCGAATTTTCATTTGTCCTTTTTAATTTACATGCTTGGTTTAATTATAATTTCTTTAGAGTTATTTTGGTAGACCTTTGGACTTTTGGACCTTTTCTTATAGAAAATATTGATAAGTTCAGCTGAAAATGGGGAAAGGATGCAAATAGAGGAATTTAGTGTAAACCATGGTAATTGGAAAATGTTTAGCAGATTTGAAATCCTCCAGTAATTTGGACATAACTCTTTCACTTGATTTCAAATTGAGATAATTCAAGGTGCTATGGAAAGTTAAGATGAATATCTGCAATTTTTATGTTTTGAGTTTTAAGAGATATGGACTC
The DNA here is from genome assembly GCA_036559045.1 of Platycarya longipes. Lineage (NCBI taxonomy): Eukaryota > Viridiplantae > Streptophyta > Magnoliopsida > Fagales > Juglandaceae > Platycarya > Platycarya longipes. The sequence continues at coordinate 25,737,522 of CM071800.1, read as the reverse complement.
AATCAAAGACGAAGTTGGGATTGGAGTTGGCAGAACCGAATTAGACATAATAGGCATGAGTTTGTGTGAAAATGGTATCGGAGTCATACATAAGACATGTATAAGGCATTCATGAATCACATGTTAAGTTAATTTATCATGATATATGTTATTTTATGTTATGTTATTGATATGCTTTGCTAATACTGTTGTTAAATTATTTGTGTATTTACTGAAATTTTTTTTAAATCTCACTCTTTTAATTTTATCTATTATTCTTTACGGAATGATAGACATTGTTACAGGAATAAATAATACATCACGAAACTCAGACGTCACGGGAGATTCTGAGGTACCCTGAGGACCCTACAGAATACTTCTTGGTTATTGAAGTGATAAATTGATTGATGACAAGATTATAGAGGAAATGGAAAAGAGTCCCCTACGAGTAATAGAGGATAGTTTGAAAATTATCATAGAAAATATCATATATTAATAAGAAAAATTTTGGTATAGTGTACTTGATACTTTATAAGGATATAAGTTTTACTGTAACATATCATGTGATATTTGCAAAAAATTAAATGTCTTTGCTAAAATTGAAATTTGATCTCATTCCGCTGCAATATATATTGCGCACTACTAGTAAGTTAGGTGCATGCACATATTTTTCGACACAAAATAAGAGATTTGTAACTTAAGGTCACAAATCATAACGCTTTAATTTAAGTTAAATTCTAGACGTAAATTGAGCTGTTACAATTTTAAAAAGGGATAGGTGGAGAACTTACACACACACACACACACACACACACACACACACACACACACACATATATATATGTGTGTGTGGGAGAGGGGTGACACCTTAGGCAAGAAAATGGTAGATTTTTAGCTTAAGGCATCCGAATACTTCTTCCTTATTGTGCCGTATGTTTTCCTTCCTCTTTTAGCTTATGATTACACCTAAATTTTATGCTTGATGAATCATATTTTGATCCAATGGTTAGTTTTTGAGCTGCCAAAAAATCATCTTGATCAAGGGCTAAAAATTACATCACATGGGATTACGTAGCTGTACACGGCTGGCCCTTCCATCCACCATGAATGCATCGACCCTTTGCATTCCCAAGAGTCATCTAACTCTTCTAGCTCCTTTCTCCCCATTGGCCACTTGTTTAGCCTCCCATTAGTACACTTGTATCACTTGGGAAGGCAGTTCTAAGGCTTGGTTGGGTAAAATTTGAAATTAGTTAGCTTAATTGGTTCCTAGCAGCTTTTCTGCCCCCCTACGGTTTCCTTATGTTTTGGGCTAACCATTCTTCTAGATAAACTTTCCCCACTTGCCACATAACCTCTACACATGTCAAGAGGTTGAGAAAACTGAGAAACCAATTAGATTTTCGTCACATGGTAAAGTCGGTACACTTTGCTTTAGTCGGTTACTAGTTGACTCTTATTCCTGTCTGTCCACTTCACACCAGATTAAGTCATTGTTCCAGCTCGTATTTTTAAAAACTCAAAATATGAGAGTTCTATCCATTTAATTTGGTTCTGCCAACTTCAATCCCAATTTTGTCATTGATTGAGTCCATATCTCTTAAAACTTGAAACATAAAAGTTATAGATATTTCTCTTAGCTTTCCATAGCACCTTGAATTATTCTAATTCAAAATCAAATGAGAAAGTTATATACAAATTACCAGAGGATGTCAAATCTGCCAAACATTTCCCGCAAGAAAAGGTCCAAAATAAGTATATTTCCAAAAGTTCCAAAGGTTCACTAAAATAACTCTAAAAAAATTATAATCAAACTAAGCGTGTAAATTAAAAATGACACGTGAAAATTCGGGTTATTCCAGACTGTCTGTCTCTTGCATGTTAACTTCTTCAAGAGTGGACTCAGGTGAAGAGTTCTCAACGGGTTCGGGACTTGGCATACGAGACACATTTCTTTGTTTTCATTTTGGTGGCAACTTTGATAATGATTAATAAGATAAAAAGAATTAATGACAAGAAATTATGAAAAGTATAATATTGTATACTAAATAAACTATTCAATACTTTTATTTATTTTTTTATCTTTGGATGTATTTTCTATGCTTGCTTCAGAATCTCCCTCAATAGCATCTTCATCATGATCATCAACCTCTTCTTCATCCTTGTTGACGCCCCTGCTTATACTTGGGATTGCACATAAACTGAGACGTCGGGGATGAGCAACACAAGAAAATTCACCTCTCGTTCGTATCTTAAGCTTTCGTTTAAGAGCAGTAAATAAAAATTTTCGTAGCGAAAAAGGTCAAGCCGTTCTAAAATTTGACAAGTATTCGGGATTTGCCATACATCACATGGTTTAACACTAATTTCCCAAAATAACTTCATAGAGATAACAATCATAACCCAAAGTATCAGTTCCTTAAGATGTCCATTCTCTCCCAAAACAGTGGGAGCCACAAAATACATTAAACATAAACAAGCAACACCCACTATGCGCTGACCACACGATCCTCTACTTAAAGGGAGGCTCGTCCTTAACCTCCTTCATGCCAGGATCGAACAAAAACTGATTCAGGCCCACTCATTCACCAAGTAGGAGGCCAGTTCTTGCCTTCGAGACATAGATGCGATCCATAAATAAGGACCCGTCGATCCCCAGAGACAGAGAGCATCCTATACACTGGCAATTCGTGGCCTCTGAAAGCGCGCTCTGACGCATGTTTGCTATGAGTCGATCATACAAACCGGGGTCACCACCTTAAAAGGTGGAGAGGTCACCAGACCATCAGGGGTCTAGGGAGTCTCCCCGGTCATCACTGTCGTCGACGCCATTTGCTCCTGCAACTACTTCTGTCATCCCCAACAAGGAACGATAGTGAAAATATAAAGGGGTGAGATTTCGAGAAATCTCAATAAGTACATAATTATTTCGATGAAGCATCACAAGCATACACTTAGGAAAATACCAACAACAAACATATACATCATGCATTATGGGACTCATAACTTAACTGATGCACACGCTCATGTCAGCTTTTGTAAACTTAACTTTCTTTAACATAGTTCGTATACTTACTTATAAATTGTGTAACCACTTTCGTTAACTCGTGTTTTCAAAAGACATCTTTTTCGTATACTTCTCGCTATTTCTTATCTTAGGCGCCATTAACCTATTCATATATTTATTGGGGCTTGAAAGTCTTTCTTGTCATGACTTCTTATTGGATACTTCACGGTTCCCCTATGCACCATGTGTTCTTCGCTAGTTATCGTATCACCCGGCGACCACTTAAGTCTAAGTGAATACGTTATGCAATTTACGCGTCACCCAGCTACCACTTAAGCCTAAGTGACTATGTCATCTGCTCTTCATCACTCGGTGATCACTCAAATCGAGCGACTACATTCTTGTTCTTATAACGGTAAGGCAAAAGCCAACACCGTCCATGGGCACCTACTAGCATTAGGTGCGACCACGCTCTGAACATCTTTTGGAGCCATACATAGTCTGCCGACTGTTCTTCATCGACCCAAGGGTTTTCACTCACCTTTAAACACTCCTAAGTGAACATGGAATTTCACTAGGACACTACCCTGTCCCAGTTTTTGGGATTTTTCTAAAACTTTAATTCTTTTTCTTTTTCTTTGAAAACATGTTTGACTCAAAAACATGATTTTCATACTTCATGCATGTGACATGCAACCCTTATTGCTACTTATGCAACTCACAGGGTCAATGCAAACATACTGAGTGGGGTACAGGGTTTCTTTGAAGACCTTATCTAAGTAGATACCATGATAAGAGCATCTCTTTCACAAAAACCTACGGATCCTCCCCCCCTATCCTGCCACTTTAGGACCTTGTGATCTTTGAGAAGATCAAAAGGTTGAAGATTTCATCATATACTTTCACACAAGCGCACAAATGAGTTTAATAGGCCAAGAGGGGTTTTCGGCTTTCACCCCTTAGGGTTGGGCCGAACCCTCCATGGCCCTATACTAAAATTTTCTTCTTTCTTTTTCCTCCAGACATCTCTAACAAGACTTAATAAAAGTATTAAAATATTCTATCACCACAAAAGGGGCTGACTAAACCATATATCCATTAGGATTACATTTTAAAACGCCACTTCCTTCAAGTAATTTAGCATGTGTAATAACCCAATTTTCTTAAAATAAAGCATTTACTTGAAAATAGTTTAAAGGGATTTATTGAAAGGATATTTTTTCCATGAAAATAGAATTTGGGCTTAGATGCATTCGAAGAAAAATTTTGGATTGACATTTGGGAATTTTAGCAAGGTGTCAACTAGAGAAATTCAATTTGAATCTAGAAAGAGATAAATTTTTGAAATTTGAGGAAAAAAATCAAAAGGAAGTGATAGAACAAAACATCAAACACTTGGTGTGCCAAAACGAGTTATCGGGCTGATTTGTCGGGTTTTGGTGTAATAATCATAACTCTTTCATATAAGCTCAGAACCCAGTGATTCTAATCCATATAGAATCTTAAGAGGTATATCTAGAACTTTTATGTTTTGGATTTTTGAATATAAGGAATGGATCAAGGATTAAATCTAGTGTGAAGTGGACAGATGGGAATGGTAGTCAACTGGTAACCGACTTAGATGAGTTGTCTTATGTTCGGCTATGTGATGAAAATTGTGATTGGCTATCAATTTTTTTGAGGTCTTGACATGTGTAGAAACATGTGGCAAGTTGATAAGAATTCATCTAGAAGCCTTGGTGGGCAAGAAAACAAAGGAAAACAAATGGAGAACTCGGATTGGGTGTTCTTGAGTAAGTTTTGACGTATTTTGGTGAATAATCATCTCTCTCATCTGATTTCATAATGAAGTGATTCAAAATCCTATAAAACCTTAAGAGGATGATCTTAAACTTTCATGTTTTAAGTTTTCAATGAATCGAATTGTATCAAGGAATTATTTGGACTAGAACATGGCTAACCTCTAGGGGAGGCCAAGTGGCCAGATACACCTCATTGGAAAATTTCTTATGATGTTATCTTGTCTTTACCCCCATGTGTTGGAACTGTTTGAGCCCTTGATCAAGATCATTTTATAGGTGGATTAATCTCAATAATGGGATTAAAATATCAGCAAATGCCCATAGGATTAAGGGTGATCATGAGACTACAAGTGTAGGGTACACCTCACCTATGCAGCCAAATGGAGTTGCTAAAATGCCCAAACTATTTCTCCTTGCATCCCATGCCTCTTATGCCTATAAATAGATTCATGGGCTTCTCTTCCTTTCCCATGAGAGATACCAGTGGCCATAGTGAGATAAATCCAAGAGAAATACACAAAAACCTACTCACATCACCTAAGTGCCAAAAGAGAGCTAATTGAGAGCATTGGAGAAGAAGTGGTGCAAGACCAACCATAGACATACAATTTAGCTTTGGAAAAATTTGGAAGTGTATATATTAATTTAGTCTTGGCATAGAATAAGTGGTTTGGTGATTGGATTATGTTTGATATTTATTTGAGCTTAATCTTTGTTTATATGTTAAATTGAAACATATTGAATTTTGGAGTGGTTTTTGCTATGGAAAAATGCTAGAGAAATTATGAGACTTTAGAAATATATTATATGATGTTATATGAAGATAATTATATAAAAACATGAGATTTTTCTAGGGAAAATAATGAAGAAACAACTCTAGTGAATTTCGAGATTTGGCATCCAAGAAATTTGTGAAGAATTTACTAGGAGAATAAAATTATTTAGGTTTAAAATTATTTTTGAAATTGGGAGAAAATTGAGTATTTAGAAATGAAGAGTTTGGCTTAGTTTGAAATAAAAGAAAATAAGTTTTGAATCCTTATAAGGTTCGGCCAGCCTTGAATATTTAACATTTTATTATTTGATTTAATTATTTAAGCATAAATTGTTATGTTTTGACGTTATGAGATGATGTGACGTAAATGTATATACACACGATGTATATTATTATGATATATTTCTACATGTCATAAGGTTCATAAGGACATGAAATATGCATGTCAAAAGTCTAAGGTTATGATCATATTGCATTTCGTCACATATGTATCGTTATAAGTCATGACGTTTATTTTAAAGAAAATACGATAAGAAAACTTAAAAGTCACATCACGACAGGGACAGCGATACGTAACGTCTGTCATATGATCAGAATGTTTACATCACGATAGGGACAGTGATACGTAACACACGTATGACTTACAAGAATATGATAAGGCTCGTCATGACGTGGATAACGATACGTAATACCCGGAGAACTGACGAGACTATGGATAAGACCCAACCACGGATAATAATAGTGGATAAGGCCCAACTACGGGTAACAATAGTGAATAAGGCCCAACCATGGGTAATAGTAATGGATAAAGCCCAACTTTTAATCACGGGTAACAATATTGAATAAGGCCCAATCACGGGTAATAATAGTAGATATGACCCAACCACGGATAATAATAGTAAAGAACCCAGTCAGGAACAACGATACATAATGCTCGTCGAGGTTCAGAAACAAAAATAAAATTTAAGAAAAGAATCATTGCATGTTATGAAAGGTCGTGTACCATGGAATCATTTAAGTTTTCATGTAAAGACGTGAGTTTGTTTGGAAAGGGTACCAAAATCATGCATAAGACATGCATAAGGCATTCATGAATCATGTGTTAAGTTAATTCATCATGATATATGCTATTATATGTTATTGATATAATTGATAATGCCTTTGTTAAGTTATTTGTGTACTTACTGAGATTTCTTGAAAATCTCACTCTTTGATTTTATTTATTATTCCTTACAAGATGATAGATATTATTGTCGGAATAGATGATATATCATGAGACTCAGATGCCACGGGAGATTCTGAGGTACCTTGTGGGCCCTACAGAATACTCATTGGCTAGTGAAGTGATAAAGTGATTGATGACAAGATTATAAAAGAAGCGAATAACAATCCCTTAAGGGTAACAGGGGGTAGTTTGAATATTTGTCCTAAAAATAACAGATATCAGTAAGGAAAAATTTGGTATAGTATATACTTGATGCTTTATAAGAATATGAGTTTTTCTGCAACATACCATGTGATATTTGTAAAGAATTAGATGCCTTTGCTAAAATTGGAATTTGACCTCATTTTGCTATACTATATTCTGCACACTACTAGTAAATTAGGTGTATGCACAAACTTTCTGACGCGAAATAAGAGATTTGTAATTTAAGGTCACAAGTCATAACACTTTAATTTACATTAAAAATCAGACGTAAATCGGGGCGTTACAAAATGATATCAGAGTAATACGACTCTAGGTAAACCAACAAATGTCCTAGGAAAGAAGATCACATGGTATTAGAATAGCCTTTGATTTTATAAATAAAGGTTTCAACCCTGGAAAAGACTAAGTCAAGTAGGTTTCTCATATGAAATTGTAAATGTTCTAGTTCGTAAGGTGTAAAGTTATAGGAGGTAGGAATAGCTTATAACTAGTTGGTTCATTACAAGAGGATAAATGGTAAAGATTCGTCGTGGTACCATTTCTTCAGGACGAGCGGAGCAAGTTGTAGAAAATTGCCCTATGATCACTCCTCCGAGAATTGAGGAGTGTGTGATGCAGAATCCTCCTTTGGAAGGGGGACATGCAATAGCAGAAGTTATTCGTCAGATGATAGAAGTTGTGAAGAATTAAATAGAACAAAGTCAATGTTACCATCATAGCCAGGTTAGAGGAAAAGGTTGTCCCTTTGAGAGATTTTTTATTTATCGATATCCACATTTCTTGGGAACTAAAGGAGCTTTGAAAGCAGATAAATAGATAATAGATTTAGAGGGCACCTTTGAAATTTGTGGGTGTACTTAAATGCAGAATGTTCAGTATGTGGGACACCTGGTTCAGGGAGAAGCTGGTTTACAGTGGGATACAAAAAGAAGATTATTGAAACAAGAATTAGGAGATAATTTAGTACCCACTTGGGAAAGATTCCCGAGTTGGTAAAGGGGCAAAAAGTTTTAGAATTTACTACATTAGTGCAAGGTAATTTGACAGTGAAACAATATGCAGCTCGATTTATGGAGCTAGTCATGTTTGCTCCTCATTTAATAGCTTCAGAAAAGATGCGGGCACAAAAATTTCAAGAGGGATTGTAGTCGAGAATTTGCATACAAGTTGCATATTTGCAGATTGAAAAGTTTCAAGAATTAGTAAACGTAGCATCTATTGCTGAAGCGGAACAGAGGAGCTTGGCTATACAAGCTCAAATGCATAAGAAAAGAGGAATTTCATATCCTTCAGGAAAGGATATTGGGAAGAAGAGGAACCTTCTCCCTTCAAATAAAGGGAAAGAAAAGATGGTCAGTCAAGAAACACCTATTATGCTACAACCATGTAAAATATGTGGAAAGAGACATAGTAGTGAACGTCGATTAACCATATGAGCCTGTTTTAAGTGTGGACAATGGGGTCATATGATTCGGGACTGTCCAAGGAATACTTATGGAGAAACTACAACACCGAACGGAAGAGCAAAGAATCCTGCAAAGGTCAAAGTGTACACAATTACACCAAGATATGTAGATGATGAAGTAGATAGATTGTAAATGTTGGCATTACTACTAATACAAGTCCAAATGATGAGAGTGATAATAACAAACTAATTGTATGTAGGAGAAATATTAATTTTGATTAAGAATGCATGACAGTTGTGAATATGTACATATATGTCTTTTTTTCACTTTAATGTGATTCAGCATGTGTTAAGGTTATGCATATGATGAATTATGTGAAAATGCAATGTAAATGTGATGTTGATAATAATCAAAGGTTCAGATTACATCGATTGGGAAGAATTAGTGGTGATTTAGAGTTTATTAGGAGAAAGATCTTACTTATGGTTAGGCTAAAAGATGGTTTTTAAGTTACCAAAGATAACAATTGTTGGATTTTCTGGGAATGGTATTAAGATTCTTGGGGGAAAAGTCAAGATTTTAAAATTACTCTGAATCTTTAGAAATTCTTAAATGTGATGTGATGGGAGAAAGAGCAGTATTGGTGCCCAACGTGATGTGATGGGAGAAAGAGCAGTATTGTTGCCCATCTTGGTATTAGTAATTATATGATTTTTCTAAACATGCTCTGGTTTATATCTTAGTATTGAGATTTTATCTCCTAAATTTCGAGGACGAAATTTATTTTAAGGGGGGGAGAATGTAATAACCCAAATTGTCACTTGTCCTTTTTAATTTACATGCTTAGTTTAATTATAATTTCTTTAAAGTTATTTTTGGAGGACCTTTGGAAATTTTGGAAATATATTTATTTTGGACATTTTTTTTATAGGAAATATTGATAAGTTAAGCTTAAAATAGTAAAAGGATACGAATAGAGGAATTTAGTATAAACCATGGTAATTGAGAAATGTTTGGCAAATTTGACATCTTCCGGTAAATTGGACATAACTCTTTTATTTGATTTTGACTTGAGATAATTCAAGGTGCTATGTAAATCTAAGAGGAATATCTATAACTTTTATTTTTTAATTTTTAAGATATATGGACTCAATCAAGGACGAAATTGGGATTGAAGTTGGCAGAACCAACTTTGGGCATAATAGATATTGACTTTGAATTGACTAATGACTTTGCTTAAGATTAAGTCTTTGGGATTTTTCTAAATTATCCTAAGATCTTGACAAGTGTGTAGACATATGGTAAATGAGAAGATTTTATCTAGGAAGTTTCGTGTGAAACAAGAAAAATTATCTAGCAAATACTTGGTATACCCAGATTAGTTGCTCTCGGGCTGATTCGTCGAATTTTATAAATTCAGGCATAACTTTTTTATCTGAGTTCCAAATGAGGTGATTTAAACTCCTATAGAATTCTAAAAGGATTATATAAAACTTTCATGTTTTGATTGTTTAGAGAAACAGACTGGATCAAGTACTTATTTAGGCGTGAAACGAACAGACCTGAAATTAACGAAAAATAGAGCCCAAATTGAACATGTGCCACCGCCTTACTATTAGGGATGAAAATCACATGGCCTTACTTAGAAAAATAGAAAGAAAAGCTCTTCCAAACCCTTTAATCTCCAAACACTAACCAAGTGAGCTATTGAGTGGTTTTGAAATAAATCTTGCAAAAGTTTAGGATAATCAATACTTCAAGTTTTGGAGAAATTTGTAAGTACACAATTTAACTTAATTTTAGCATAGAATAATTAATTTGATGATTAGATCATGTTCGTTACTCATTTGATCTTAAACTTTGTTTAAGTGTTTAAATAAATTCTATTAAGTTTTGGAATAGTTTTTGTTATGAAAAAATGCTAAGAAAAATTGCAAGAAGTTGGGAACATATTCTATTTTAATATAAGAAAGAATTTATATAAAAAAAACAAAGTTTTGGTTTGACAAAAAAATAAGAAACTCATCCTAGTAAATTTTGGCTTTAATAGGGTTTATGGTGAATTTTTTATTCTAAATTCTTATCTACTTGATTTTAATCATTTGGATGGTGTTTTAATAATTATGATAAGTTTAGGAACTCTAGTTTACTTGTAAAAAATTCAAGAATTAGCGTCCAAGAAATTTGTGAAGAATTTACTAGGAGAATAAAATGATTTAGGTTTAAAATTATTTTTGAAATTGGGAGAAAATTGAGTATTTAGAAATGAAGAGTTTGGCTTAGTTTGAAATAAAAGAAAATAAGTTTTGAATCCTCATAGGGTTCAGCCAGCCTTGAATATTTCATATTTTATTATTTGATTTAATTATTTAAGAATAAATTGTTATGAAATGATGTGACGTAAATGCATATACACTTGACATATATTATTGTGATATATTTCTATATGTCATAAGGTTCATAAGGACATGAAATATGCATGTCAAAAGTCTAAGATTATGATCATGTTGTATTTCGTCACATATGTGTCGTTATAAGTCATGACGTTTATTTTAAAGAAAATACGATAAGAAAACTTAAAAGTCACCCACAAATTGGTTGTATGTTGTTTGTTGTCTGTTGCTTACTGAGATTCACGTCTCACGTCAGTGGATCGCGCCCACCCTACGGTCCCCATTTTACAAGATCGTAGTTTGTGATTGCAGAGAATGAAATTTGGCCCAAGATACAGACTCTACAGGGAAAAAGATTTGTCGAGAGGATGAAGATCGAAATTATGATCTCGAGAGCAGTGTTGCTTATCTTTTTCTTTTGAAATACTATAAAATCTCCTGTTGGAGAAATTGTTTTAATTTGATTTATAATTTTTAAGAATCTCTGGTACTAGAACGACTGACTTTTATTTATTTTTCCGCTGCGAATATTTATTGTACACTTGGTGCATGCTTCACACACTCTTCAAACACTATTCGATGGGATGATTGATCCATGAGATGATCGTCTTAATGTCGCGAGTCCTTCTAAATCCCAGGGGGGATTCGTGGGCATCACACCCTAGACCTTGTGCCTTTGGAAGGCCATTATATTGTGCTTTATGTTCAAGGTCATGATGCGCCTAATGAATTCCAAAACAGATAGGCAAAGAAAGAACAGAAGAAAGGTTATTTATCAACAGTCATTCGGAAAAGTTTTCTAGAAGTTTCACCTTGGTTCAATTTTTTTTGAAAATAACTCAGTTCTTATCCAGTTCGTTCATTGAAAGATCTTTGTTTTATGACATGCTGGGGTTCCAACTGGAGTTGGGAAATCTCCCAAATACTTTTCAACTTATGCTTGCAGTATCTTGTCTTATGGAAATCTCCCAAATAAGGGTGGACCTGCTTATCATTTCTTTTATTTGATGATATGCTACAAGGACTTCCTCCTTTCTGGTAGATGATCTAATAAATTGTTTTTATTTTCTCTCTAGGTTTGGGATTTTGTTAATGGATACACGCTCCTACAAGAACATTGGTGTGTATGAGAACAATGTAGCAGAGGCCTTAGTTGTGTATGAGAACAACACAGATACGGCACTAGCACATTTCCTTAACAGTTCTTCATGGGAATATTGGAAACATATTGGTGGTGTTATGGTGTATCAGACTATCAGTATTATCATATTTTGTTCTGTATTCCTTGTAGATTGTGAATATGTGATTTTAGAATTGTAATTTGTAAATAATTATTTATGTTTTATTATTTTATAGCTGTATTCAATATTTTAATATCTGTACAAATATAAAAAAAAAACCTAAAATTCAAAGGGGTCATTAACGGGTTGCGGGTTGAAACGTGTCATGTCGGGTTGGGTCGTATCGTGTCAATTTCGTGTATTTGCTTAACGGGTCGTGTCGTGTTGACATGATATTTTATAGGGTCGTGTTCGTATTGCAATTTTTGACGCGAAACCCTTAACGGGTCGTGTTCGTATTGATCCTTTAGACGTATTGTACAAGACTTGACACGACACGAACACGATCCGTTGACACATTTTGACACCCCTAACATATTGTAGTGATATCATGTTAAAAGTGCTACGGTGCTTTAGGTTAGAAATACTTTTATTTCATTTCATTTCATTATATTTTATTTTATATAACTATTACAAATTTTTTAAATTTTAATATAAAATAAAATAAACAATTTAATTTTTCAAATCTTAAAGTAAAAATTATGTTAAAACTTATATTATAATAATATTCTATTCAACTTTTAACTTTTATTTTAACTCATTATCATTTTATCTAATCTCATCTATAAAAGCGAACGAGGCCTTAATATTTGTATATTTAGTCTTCAGGACTTATATTTTCAAGGAGATCTGAATAGTTTAATAATTTGCAATACAATAAATCTATATGATATTAGAGTATTAGCAATGATTTAGCTATTGTTAAGTCTAAATTAAAGTTGAAATTCACTTTTTTGGCTATAATCTACATGGTTTAGCTACATACCTCACATTAATTTAGCTATTTCAAAGTCTAAATAATAATATAATATATTTTAATAAAATTAATTTTTTTTATAAATAAATTGTAATTTTGTTTGCAACCTTTCAGTAGACTTCTTTATACATCTCAATGTACATTAATTTGCCCGAGATTTTACTACATTTTACCATTTTCAAGTTCAATATATTTGGAAAGATTTATGGGAATAAATCCTTTCCAAGTATTTCAATTGTGATCTACTCGTGGAAATTTATGTAATTTGTAGGGAAAGGGCCAACAGAGGAAATCAGATTTATAAAAATGCATTTCAGAGCAACATTGAGGAGAATAATGATGATATTAGAAGCTAGTCTTACCAAACACCAGAAAATGCCAAGAATGTTTTTTATTCTTTCGGATCAATGTAGAACTTTAAAAAATGAAGATTGACATTGATAATGAGAGAGAGAGAGAGAGAGAGAGATGCACAAAGTAGACAACAAACAAACTCCCATTTTTGCAAATCCTCATTCTAGACTTTTATCCATCCAGGACATGTAGCAAGCCTCACAACTATTTGCTGTGACACCCCTAATTTATTTTTGGAATTTAACGTTAATCAATATTTCAAGATAAGTAACATTAAACTACTTACCCTCGTACGTAGCAAGAACTTAATGCATACATCAGGACCAACTAACATATGCCATATAATTCGCAGCGGATTAGGTCTTAAATATAAAAATTTCTAAAGATCACATATGACAAAATTTAGCTTTTAACTTCCACATCATTCATTCATTCACAGAATATTGTACTGTTATATATACATGCCCAAAGTAGTTATCAAAGTTAACAAAATACTATTACAGTATTACATATCAAAAGATCATCCTTATGGTCACTTGGGTTCCTTCTTAACTTCAGAAAATTTCCTCCCTAACGGAACATATCCAAGCTAAGACAACGGTCTCTCTGAAGATATTGTCCTTGTGATGTCGAATAGATCTCACATATGGACAGAAAACCATCTAATCCCAAAGTCAAACAACATCCTGTACGCTGTTCCTCTTCAGCAAAAGCGGGTGCACTGTGATACCAAAACTCCACTAGCTGATCATATATAGAAAGTCTCAAAGACGTAAAAGTGAAATCTACATAGGGACTATAACTAGAGAGTCCCCCAAGACTCTGTTGAGTCTCCTGCAGCATTAGGGTTTTCCCCTTGTTGACCATCAAATCCTGTGCATAATTTATATGTACAAGGAAGAAATATAAAACCACAAAAAAGTGAAATTTTCTTAGAAATCTCAGTAAGTACACAATCAGTTTAGTAAAGTATAGATATGAGATCCCAGATTACGTGTATTTTTACGTCTTATTTTATTCTTATTGTTGATTGTTTTAATGTATTTTAATAATATTATTGGTTGTGTTTTATTTGCTTAAAATTATTATTTGAACTATTAATTAGTTAATATTGAGTTACGTTGCTTTTCTTATTAATTTTAATGTGGGGTAATTATTTTAACGATTGAAATTAATTCTTTTATTTTATTATGTGATTTTAATTGATGTGTTTTCTTTATATTAATTATTGGTTTGTAATTAAATTGCGCTTTGGTTTAATTTATTTTATTGCTAGGCGTTAAATATATTATTTTATTGATATTGAATTATAGTATTTTCATTTGGCTTTTATTTAATTTATTGTGCTCTTTTTTCTAGTTGGACTTTATTTCCTTTTTCCCTTTCTATTTTTCTTTTTCTTTTCTTTTTCTCTTTTTCTCTTTTTCTTCTTTATTTTTATTTTCTCTTCTTACCAGTTCCCCCCTTCGCCCACACGATCTCCCTTTTCTCCCCTTCCCTTCTGTGCGCCTCACCCATCAGCCCCGCCGTGCGCCACCGTCTGGCGACACCTCCCATACCGCCAACTTCCACCATCTTCCAGCAACCTCTGGCAGCAATCCCAACTGCCGGCACCATCCACTGCAGCCATAAATGGTTCCAACCAGTAATGGGTCTTGAAATCCATGTGTTGTGCTATTTCTTCACCTAGCACCATCATCCGGGTACCATGAGTCTCACCTCCACCACTAAAAGGTCCCCCTTGCTCAGCCGACCACCCCCCTAGCTCAGCTCCTCAAACCACGGCCCCACCTTCCTTGTACAACCCTAAACCCGAAAATGGGTTTCCACCCATTTTGAGCCCGATTTGCCATCTTCCGGTGGTTGCACTGCCTCACCACCACCTTCACAAAATTATCCACCCTTCAATGAGTATTTCCCAAAATTTTGGTGTCAAACTAAGTACCTAGCTCAAAGTATGAAATGATTGCTCTAAGCGTTGTGGATTGGCACTTGTTTGAAGATCTTTGCTTTTACCCACTGTAGGTATTTTCTCACATAAATTTTGAGATTTAAATATATTTTACAATAACAAATATTGGGTATTGTTGGTTGTTGGATATTTCTATGTATTGTCGTATGCATTGCATAGTGTACGCATGTTCATATTTGTAAAGGAAAACGGGCTTTTCGCATAATTGCAAGCATGTTCATGTGTTGGAAATGAAAATTGGGTTTTCATGTGTTAATGGTTTTCAGGTGCATGTGTATCACGACCCCAAGCCGAGATGAGGCATAATCTCGGTGGAGCTCCTCTGGTCACTCGGGAACGGAATATACTGAGTGACGTCCCCTGGGTTGTCGCCGGGCTACAACGGGATCGGACTGGATGGTAACACTCTCTTGCCGACTCCGTGGCCCCTTTACTAGCAGGGGCTAGGGATGCCTGGTCATGGTACGTGCTGGTTGCGGTTAGCTAGGCATCGCCCATTCCGAAGTCACATACGTGGTCATTACCTATGGTGTGATGATGATAGCCAGAGTGTGCGAATTGTCCCTAGGGGAGATCATGGTGCATACGGTTAATAAAATAGATGTTTAGGCTAATTTTTGGAAAAATGGCGGGTTTTAATTATTGGTTTTACGTGGACCATTTTCTGGAAAAATGATTGTGGTTTTAATGGATTTACGTGCATCATTTTCTGGGAAAATGATGGATGTTTTTTTTTTAGTTTTATTTTGAGCCAAAATTGGATTTTGGCGTGTGCAGAAATTATGCATTTTGAGAATGATGGTGGTTTTTGATTTTCATGCATCTGGTGTCGCGTTCATGTGTTATGTTGTTGCATGAATATGTTTTATAGCTTGTGGTTTGTTTGGGTTGTACTTACCTGCATGCCATTTTTGACGTCGTAAACTTTAGATGCAGATGTCGAGGAGGCTAGCGTGAGGAAGCGGCTCTGCTGTTAAAGTGTGGTATTATAATTTATTATCTTGGTAAGTGTTATTCCCGTTTTTAATAATTATGTATTATAATGTTTTAACTTTGAGATGACTATATTAAATCTCCTGTTGAAGAATTTGAGTAAAACTAATTTGTATTATTTTAAAATTCTGGTACTTAGTAATTGATTTAGCTCATCCGCTGCTTATTTTATTTTACACTTATTGCATTGTACACACACTTAGCACTTGTCGTTGGGGTTTGTGACCCGAGTTGTCAGCATCCCAATGACTCGATTCTCGTGCTTTCATAAGAGGGAGTTAGGGGCGTTACAGGTGGTATCAGAGCAGTTTGACTCTAGAGAAATCCACAGATTACCTAGGGATAGTACCAGAAAAGTTGGTTGTTTTAAAAATTTGTTTGTCTTATTGTTTGGTTATTTTACTTTATTTTATTATTCTAATCATTCTCTAAGTTTTTTATATTGTAAGATTTTCGATATTATTTCGTTCTGTTGTGCTTTTTATTTTAATGTGCATTTTGTTTATTATTTTCGGAGTTATTTTAGTTTTGATTGGTTGGTTTGCTTTATTTTAATTCATTTTAATATTTGTTCATTAATGTGATTTTGGGTAGTAGTTAAGATTTTAATTATTTGATTTTATTTAGTTAAGTTGTTGATCATTTATTTTTATATGTCTTTGTTTTGTTTAATTTGAAATTTGGGTCTTTTAGATTAGATTATTATTTTATATCATTCATTTTATTGAATCCTTTATTTTAATTAATTGTATTATGGAATCCCTAGTTTTAAAGTTTATTATTTTTGTTATGGCCTATTATTTTGTTTTATTAAGCTTTTGTGCATTTATCATATGGATTTGTTTTATTTTATTTTATTTTAATTTCGTTACATGAGGTTCCTACAAGATGGTTTTGGATTTTGTTTATTATTTTTTTATTTTAATTATGGCTTTTGTCTTTTAAATATTTCTGAAACTTTGATATTCATTGAGACAAAGATTTAAAGGAAATCGCTACTATATTTTCCTTTTAGAGACATGCCTAGAGATAAGCTTTTAAATTTATTATCTTTTCACATTTTCATTTGTTTTATTTTAAAAGTTTATTTATTTATTTTGATGAGTGGATTTGTTTTGGCAACTTGTTAGTATTTATTCATTAACTTATTTATTTATTTATTTTACTATAGTACGTTTCTTTTAAAGATTTTAAGTATTGGAGATTTCTACTATAAACTTGTTAGAGTTGGACTTGAGGAGAATTTCAAAACTTTATTTGCCATTTTATTTCTCCATTCTTCTTTTAATTCAATCTCCTTGTTTTATTTAATAAAAGTTTTTGATGACTTTGTGTTTATTAAGGGAGGTGGACTTGTTTCCTTGAATGGCTAATATTTATGTATTTATTTATTTATTAGATCTTTCTCCCCTTTCTGTTTTTATATAATATTTATATGAAATACTTAAGTTTTATTTAGTGTTTAGGTATATTATTATATCTTTGTGAGATGGATTCATTTTGATAATTATTGGTACTTATATGATTATGCTTCTTTATTTATGTTTTATATGCTATTTATGTATATTACCTGGGACTTACTGAGTGTTTGAGCTTTTAAATTCTAATTTTATTTCTGCGAGATTGTTGGAATTGTACTCTATATGGTCTCTTCTTGTGAGTGTGGAATCCTTGCTATTGGTGTATTGTTATGGATTCTGTTTTAGGGATATTTATGCTAGTAGGCGATCATTTATTTCTTTGGTGAAGTTTTTATTTTGGTTGTGGATGCTTAGAGTTTGATGGGTAATATTGGTGTGTAAATTTTGGAGAGTACTTGTCTTTGATTTGTGTTTGACTTGGGAAAAGTTGCTTTGTTATGTGATAGATGTTGATTTGATGTGATGGTATTAAATTCAAGGGATCTAAATTTTAGGTTTCTGGGCGAGTTGATTGGGGTGGATAATTTAAGTATGATATTTGATGAATTTAATGGTTGCCTTTGTCGAGGTATCTTAAAAAATTAGTTGTGCCTTGTGGTCACATAAGAATTTAAATATTTGAGACTATTCTTTCTCTTAGGTATTGAAGGTCCAGTTGAGTGAGAGAATATTGTGTATCGTGGTTACCTTGCTAATTAATTTGAGTAGAGTTGATAAGATTTTTATGTGATGTACGTTGGAGCTTAGGTGTCAACCATAGTAGTATAATCAGAATTATGAGATATTAAAACTTTAGGTTTTGGAAGTGTGGAATAGGATTTCTTGTTAATAGGTGTTGAGCCAGCTTCTAGTCAATGGTGGTAATTTATGAGGACTTAATTTTATGCAATTAGTGAGTTATCAGAGTGCGCGCGAAAGCGTGATGTCTTGCGACGTAGTTGGAGATTCAAGTCTTGTGCTAGTTTTGAGAGATTAGTGGTGACTTGAAATTTTGGGATGATACTTGTAAGGGGAGATGTATCTTTCGGTTGGGTAAATTAGGCATATTGATGGTTTAGTTAGGAAGATAAACTTGGGAGTTATTTGAGGGTAGCACAAATTGTTGTATGGAGTTAGTGAACATTAAGATTTTGAGAGATTATACTAAAGTCCTTGTACATATGGAGATTTCAAACTACTCTGCTACCTTAGAAGTCTTAGAGATGAAATATTATTTGGAGACTATACGATTATAATGGAATAACATTCATTTTTGTTTAAGGAAAATAAGTGACTATGTAAATGCAAGGAGTGAGTATTGAGCTTTGTGGTAGGTGAGCTATTGAAGTTTCTATTAGTTGCAGTCGAGCAAGTTTCGAGGACGAAATTTATTTTAAGGGGGGAGAAGGTGAGGTCCCAGATTACGTGTATTTTTACGTATTGTTTTATTCTTATTGTTGATTGTTTTAATATATTTTAATAATATTATTGGTTGTATTTTATTTGTTTAAAATTATTTTTTGAACTATTAATTAGTTAATATTGAGTTACGTTGCTTTTTTTTATTAATTTTAACATGGGGTGATTATTTTAACGATTGGAATTAATTCCTTTATTTTATTATATGATTTTAATTGATGTGTTTTCTTTATATTAATTATTATTTTGTAATTAAATTGCGTTTTGGTTTAATTTATTTTATTGTTGGGCGTTAAATATATTATTTTATTGATATTGAATTGTAGTATTTTAAGTTGGCTTTTATTTAATTTATTGTGTTTTTTTTTCTAGTTGGACTTCATTTACTTTTTCCCTTACTCTTTTTCTTTTTCTTTTCTTTTTTTCTTTTTCTTCTTTCTTTTTATTTTCTCTTCTTCCAAGTTCCCACCCCCCCTAGCCCGCGCAATCTCCCTTTTCTCCCCCTCCTTTCTGTGCGCCTCACCCTTCAGCCCTGCCGTGCACCGCCGTCTGGCGACACCGACCATACCGCCAATTTCCACCATCTTCCAGCAACCTCCAGCCACAATCCCAGCTGCCGGCACCATCCACGGCAGCCACAAATGGTCCCAACCCAAAATGGGTCTTGAAATCCCCATGTTGTGCTATTTCTTCACCTAGCGCCGCAGTCCGGCCACAGTGAGTCTCACTTCCACCACCAAAAGGTCCCCCTTACTCAGCCGACCACCCCCTAGCTTAGCTCCTCAAACCACGGCCCCACCTTCCTTGTACAATCCCAAACCCAAAAATGGGTTTCCACCCATTTTGAGCCCGATCCACCACCTTTCGATGGTTGCACCGCCTCACCACCACCTTCACAAGATTCCCCACCCTTCAATGAGTATTTTCCAAAATTTTGGTATCAAACCAAGTACCCTAGCTCAACGTACGAAATGACTGCTCTGAGCGTTGTGGATTGGCGCTTGTTTGAAGATTTTTGCTTTTACCCGCTGAAAATACTTTCCTAAATAAATTTTGAGATTTAAATATATTTTGCAATAACAAATATTGGGTATTGTTGGTTGTTGGATATTTCTATGTATTGTTGTATGCATTGCATAGTGTACGCATGTTCATATTTGTAAAGGAAAATGGAGTTTTCGCATAATTGCATGCATATTCATGTGTTGGAGATGAAAACTAGGTTTTCATGTGTTAATGGTTTTCGGGTGCGTTTGTATCACGACCCCAAGCTGAGATGGGGCATTATCTCAATGGAGTTCCTCTGGTCACTTGGGAGCAGAATATACTGAGTAACGTTCCCTGGGTTGTCGCCGAGCGACAACGGGATCGGACAGGATGGTAACGCTCTCGTGCTATCTCTGTGGCCCCTCTGCTGGTGGGGGCTAGGGGATGCCTAGTCATGGTACGTGCTGGGCGCGGTTAGCTAGGCATCGCCTTTTCCGAAGTCACATACGTGGTCATTATCTACGGTGTGATGATGATAGTCAGGGTGTGCGGATGGTCCCTAGGGGAGATCATGGTGTATACGGTTAATAAAATGGATGTTTAGGCCATTTTCTAAAAAAATGGCAGGTTTTGATTATTGGTTTTACATTGACCATTTTCTAGGAAAATGGTTGTAATTTTTATGGATTTACGTGCATCACTTTCTGTAAGAATGATGGATGTTTTTATTGGAGTTTTATTTTGGGCCTAAATAAGATTTTGGCGTGTGTGGAAATTATGCATTTTGAGAATGATGATGGTTTTTGAGTTTCATGCTTATGGTGTTGCGTTCATGTATTGTTTTGTTGCGTGAATATATTTTATATCTTGTGGTTTGTTTAGGTTGTACTTACCTGCAATGCCATTTTTGACGTCGTAGACTTTGGATGCAGATGTCGAGGAGGCTAGCCTGGGGAGGTGGCTCTGCTGTTGAAGTATGGTATTATAATTTATTATTTTGGGGAGTGTTATTCCCATTTTTAATAATTATATATTATACTATTTAACTTTGGAATGACTGTATTAAATCTCCTGTTGGAGAATTTGATTAAAACTAATTTGTATTATTTTAAAATTCTGATACTTAGTAATTGATTTAGCTCATCCACCGCTTATTTTATTTTACACTTGTCGCATTGTATACACACTTAGCACTTGTCGTTGGGTGTGTGACCCAAGTTGTCAGCATCCTGACACCTCGATTCTCGTGCTTTCGTAAGAGGGAGTTGGGGGTGTCACAATAGACAAGGCCATCACTAACATTTTTAGAAAATCTAACAGAAAACATAGTGTAAAATATATATATCATGTGACTTATCATTAACTTGCACAGGTATGCACTCTTATAATAACTTATATTCTTTTTCTAAACAAAATTTACACATTTTAAAACTTATTTATTCCTTATCCCTGATGGGTGTTACGTATCGCCGTCCCCATTTCATATAACTCATCAGTCACTCGGGCGTTACGTCTCGTCGTCCCCATTATGATGAGTCTCATGTCAGTCTTCTGGGCATTACGTCTCGCCGTCCCCGTCTTGACACAGAACATACTTCGCATTAGCGGGCGTTACGTATCGCCGTCCTCGCTAATCATGTCACTTCCACAGGCGTTACGTATCGCCATCCCCGTGATAACAAATAACACCCTTATAATACGATAGGCGTTACGTATCGCCATCTCTGTCAGCACGTCTGTCATCCGGGCGTTACGTCTCGCCATCCCCATCATGACGTGTCTAACTTATTCATAAATCTTATTCTTAGTTGTTCATTTCTTATTCTTATGAATGTTTCTTAAGTACATGTCATGCCACTTTTTCTTAAAATTCATCACATACTAGAAAATGCATGTACCCTTAAACTTATCACATAATTACATATGTATGTATCATAAATCCTGCAACGTAACTTTACACAAGCTATAAACTTAAATAACACATATAATTCTCTCATATTGCAACTTCAACTTTTATTCAAGTCAGATCCCTGAATTTTAGCAAAACAGGGTATCTCGCTCGAGCAGAGTATCGAGCAAGCATCAAGCAAACTGGGTATCTCGCTCGAGTAAGGTATCGAGCGAGATTCAAGCGAGGTCACAGGTTAGAACTCGCTCGAGCACGACATCGAACCAGTGTCAAGCGAAGTCTCGGGTTGCAGTTTGCTCGAGCTAGACATCTAGCAAGACTCAAGCGATGGTTTATAGTTGTTCTTTGCTCGATCTTTCAGTCGAGCGAGGGTTAAGCGAGGTTACAGATCATGGGGTTTTTCAAATCAAAACTTGCAATCTTTTCACATAAACCTAATTTTTACTTATTATAACATAATTTTAGGTTCTTCTAACTTCATTTAACACATTTCCATGACCAAAACCAATTCAAACAATACTTAGATTCATTATATCACTTACATAAGAATTTAAGAGTTCAATACTAGCATGTATAATTCAACCACTTAAATAAATTATCTCCATGCTAAAGTTAAGCTAGAATGTAGACTTACTAACTCTCTAATTCTTGTTGGAGATGATCAACCCAACCTTTGTAAGCTTTCTCTCCAACAACACTCACTTAGTTCACTTAAGGTATATGTGGAGTTTTAGGGACTTGTGAAGGGTTTTTCTTTGGTGTTCTTCAAAGGGGACGTGTGATATGCTTCCAAAGAAAGTTAGAAGACTCTCAAATGTCTATTTATAGGGGTGGTGGTCGACCCATATGAAGGAAAGAAGAGGGAAATCTTCTAAGGGTAACTGGCTACTGGTTTGCATGGGAGATGAGGTATCATCCTATACAGATCTCATGATTTCACTTAAGCCCCCAAGATCTAAGGCTTTGTAGCTAGAATGGTCATCCAATGGCTAATATTTGAGATATTTTTGCAGCCCATTTAATCAATGGTTGAGGTGGAAGCTTATGGGATAAGGGATGAGGTGGCATGTCTCCTAACCATGCTTGAACCCTTCTTTCCAGCCTTCTTCTGGTATGCCATGTAATAGCCCAAATTTTTTCTAAGGTAAATTATTTTATGGATATTATTTTAAGGAGATTTATTTGATGCATTTATTTATTAGGAAATTAGAGTGGGAGATTTAATTGAGGAATGTGAGATTACACTTAGTATTGGAAATTATGCATTTTCGGATTAATCTGTCGAGTTTTAGAAAAACGGGCATAAGTTATTCATATGGGGTCCAAATGAGGTGATTCCAATTGGTATATAACCTTAAGAGATAGAGCTAAAACCTTTATGTTTGAAGTTTCCTGAGATTCTGAAGGAATCAATAACTTATTTGGGAATCAAGTAGGCAGCTTTGGAATGGGCTTAAATGGAACCCGAATTGGATAATTGAACTAGATTGGGGCATGTAATTAATTAGGAAACTGGTTTTAGGATTCTCTGGGAATAGGAAATGTGTAGGGATAGTTAGGAATGGATGGAAAGTTGATTTGAAAGTCAATTGAATAGTTAGTGTGATGGGAATTCAAGGGGAGCCAAAATCTGGTTGATTGGTGACTAAGTGGATCAAATTTGGCTCTACCTTAACTAAACTATGAAGTGACCTTCTAGAACTTGTTGAGGGAAGACCTAAGGGAGTTGGGAAGGAATCAAATGGGTAGGAAAACCTGAAGATGGGCGTGTGACACAAGGGGAGAGCTGGAGAGGAGAGATGCATGCATGGTTAGGTGAAATGCCACCTCACCTCTTATCCCTTTAGCTTACTTCTCAGCCATGGATCAAAATGGGCAGCCAAACCATCTCAAATGTGAGCCCTTGGATGACTAATTTAGCTGCAAAGCCTAGGCTTTGGGAGGCTTAATCCTCATCATTAGATTTACTTAGATGGACACCTCATCACATGCAAATCTGGCAACTAGTGCACCTTAGGTGCATTTCCCTTTCTCTCCCTCAAGTTGGTCGACCACCACCCTATAAATAGAGCCTTGAGAGCTTCCTAAGCTCCTTTAGAAGGAGAGAACACTTGCCCTTTTGAAGCCATACCAGAAAACCCTCTCCAAACCCTCAAAGTGATCACTTGTGAGCTAAGTGAGTGTGTGTGGGAGATAACTTGTAGGAAGTTGGTTGGATCAATTCTCTTGAGCTTGGAAGAAATTGTAAGTCCATATTCTAGCTTAATTTAAGCATGGAACTGGTTTATTGGCATGATTGAGCTATGTTTATTAATAGTGAACACTTGAGAACATGATTAAGTGGAAATGGACACATGAGTAGGGTTAATTGTGATTTGTCTTGTTAATATGTTCAATAAAATTGTAGAAACTTAGATTTAAGCTTTTCAGAAGATAAATAGAGTGTATGGAAGAGATTGGCATGTTTTGAGTAGAAAAACCCTTAGAGCTGTAAGTTCGCTCGACCCTCGCTCGACATGTGAGTCGAGCGAAGGCAAAATATGAACCCTCGCTAGAGTTTCGCTCGACACCCGCTCGAGTGAGTCCCAACCCGAGACTTCGCTCGATACTCGCTCGACAAACCGCTCGAGCGAGATGCCCTGTTTTGCTTAGACTTAAGGTTTCCTTAGAATAGGATTGGGGGTTTTTAATGGGAAGGGTTATAAGTGAAATAACTCATGTGAATAAGAGAAGAATAAAAAGAAAGAAAATAATGTTTATAAGATTAAGTTAGTCACGTCGTGACGGGGACGGCGATACGTAATGCCCGGATGACTGACGTGCCGACAGGGACGGCGATACGTAACGCCTGTCGTGATATAAGAAATATGTGATCTCCACGGGGACGGCGAGACGTAACGCCCGTGTGATTGATCCTCACGGGGACGGCGAGACGTAACGCCCGTGAAATTGATTTGAATGGCGGGGACGGCGAGACGTAACGCCCGCAGTAATATGTGTATATGTTTTGTGTCATAACGGGGACGGCGAGACGTAACGCCCGGATGATTGACACCAGAATCATCATAACGGGGACGGCGATACGTAACGCCCGGATGATTGATGAGTGTATGTGATGGGGACGGCGATACGTAACGCCCATCAGTAATATGAAAGAATAAGAATTTTAAGGGGAAAACGATATAATTTAATATAAGATAATGGGTGAGTTAAGAAAAGTGTCAGTTAGACAGTGGTCTTGTGAGGGGTACATTAGGGTAATTTCCCTTGTCATTCGTGGTAATAACTTTATGGTTGTTTTCCCTGTTTCCTTTAAGCTGTTTATGTACTTACTGAGATTTCATTCGAAATCTCACTCTTTTGTGGCTCCATATATTTTGTGCATATTATTTTATACAGGATTCGATGACCAGCAGAGGGACAGCCCCGATGAGGCAGGAGACTTCGGGGAGTCCTGAGGGACTTTCCGATTATAGTCCTTATATGGACATTTCTTTTGTTTCCTTCGGACCTCCTACCAGTAGTCGACCCACCGGAGCTTGGAGTCTTGACGCATCCACTTTTGTTGAGGAGAGGCGATGTACGGGATGCTGCATAACCTTAGGAGTAGACGGCTCATTGTCCATGTGTGGGGTTTGTGTGACTCCATAGGGACAACAGCTCCAGCGAGACTTTAGTATTAGTATGGATAGGTTTCGCTATGGGAGAGAATATCCCGAGATTAAGAGAGAAAGAGTGAGGTGAAGGAAAGTTCTTTTGGGGTGAATGTAAAATATTTTATTACAGTTCGGGTCTTGTATATGTAAAAAGTACAATGTTAAGTTTTAATGAATGTTGTATATATATACTTCCGTGTGATCTTTAGAAAGTCTTATATCTCAAACCTGATCCGCTGCGAATTTAGTGATTTTTGCTTTTTATTCTTGTTAAGTACGAGGGTCAGTAGCCTAGTGTTGCTCATCCAGACACCTTAATTTACGTTAAATCCCAGACGTAAGTTGGGGGCGTCACAGATTGGTATCAGAGCGATTACGTCTCTGGGTAAAACCTACGTGTCCTAGGAAAAATGGATCACATGGTACTAGTATAGGCTTGAATCTTTATCAGATTGGAGTTTGGAGTAAAATGGGTCAATATTTGGATTTTTGGAAATTTGAAAGTTTCTAAAGTGAGTATGGCTTATGGTGAAGTTGGGTATATTTCAGGAAACCAATATGCCAAGAGGTCGTCCTCCCTTGGAACGAGTAGATGTGGTAAATCAGAATCCTTCTCTGGTTACCCCTCCACGTACTGAAGAACAAACGGCACCAAGCTCACCGTTGAGAGAAGGACAGACACCATCGAACCCACCGTTGGGGGAAGGGCAGACGGCACCGAACCCATTATCGGGAGAAGAGCAGAGGACACGGAATCCACCCTTGGAAGGGGGACCAGTAGTACAAAACCCCCCATTAGAAGGAGGCCAGACGATAGCTGAAGCTATTCGGCAAATGATGGAAGTGGTGAGAAACCAAATAGAACAAAGTCGTTATCATCAGCAGAATGAAAATAGAAGAAAAGCTCAAGGGTGTCCGTATGAGAAATTTTTAGCGTATCGATACCCGCCCTTTATCGGAACGGAAGGAGCATTAAAGGCAGATAAATGGATTGTAGACTTGGAACGCACCTTCGAAGTTAGTAGCTGCACTGAAGTTCAGAAAGTGCAGTATGCAGGACATCTGTTACAAGGAGAAGCCGGACTGTGGTGGGACACAAAGCGAAAGCTGCTAAAGTTAGAATTGGGAGAAAATGTAGTGCCTACATGGGAAAGGTTCAAGAAAGAGTTCGACGATCGATTCTTTCCGGAATCTATGAAGCGGCAGAAAGCTTTGGAGTTTACTATGTTAATACAAGGCAGTATGTCGGTAGAACAGTACTCGGCACGATTTATGGAATTGGCAAGATTTGCTCCGCATCTGGTAGCTATTGAAAAGATGAGAGCCCAGAAGTTTCAAGAAGGACTGCAGCCACGAATTCGTATGCAGGTGGCATGTTTGCAAATTGAGAATTTTCAAGAACTAGTAAATGTAGCAGCCATAGCGGAAGCTGAACAGAGGAGTGTTATGGCGCAAACTCAAACATATGGAAAAAGAAGATTTCAATTTTCTGGGGGAAAGGATGCTAGAAGGAAACCAAATTTTAGATCCACGGATAGAGGAAAAGGAGTAGCAATTAATCCAAATATGCCAACTTTATTTCCGCAATGTGCAAAATGTGGACGTCGACACTAGGGAGATTGTCGAGTGGATAATAGAATTTGTTATAGATGCGGTCGGCCAGGACATCTGATCAAAGACTGCCCTCAAAATACCTCTCAAGGATTAGCTCTACCCGGAGGAAAAGCCAAAGCTTCTACGAAAGCTAAAGTTTATGCTATCACGCCTGGAGAAGTAGATATGGAGGCAGACAAGACAATAGATGCTAACGTCATTACTGGTAAATTTCCAAGTCCCCTCTTTTAGCTAATGAATGAATTCTTTGGGAGTGGTAATAATAATAATAGTAGAATAAAATTTTCTTTAGGTAAGCTTAAGCTGAAGCAATGCATGGTCTATACCTTGTTTGATTCGGGAGCAACCAGATCCTTTATTTCCTATGATTGTGTCCAAAGGTGTGATTTAGAAACGGAATTGTTGACCCAAAAAGTTATAGTAGTCATGCCCAATGGAAAAGTAGCAGGATGCCACCGGATAGTGAGAAATTGCCCCTTGGAGATTGGAGGTTCTCAGCTAGTCGCTGATCTGATATTATTCCATTTGATGGAGTTTGATTTGATTTTAGGTATGGATTGGTTGGCCAAGTATTATGCTAAACTGGACTGTCGTAGAAAGGAAATAGTTTTTAGCCTACCCAAGGAAGGGAAATTTTGTTACAAGGGGGAAATGTTGAAGGCAGTTTCCTCCATAGTAACTGCTAAGCGAATAAAGAAAAGTATTAACAAAGGAACTAAGGGCTACTGGGTAATCATGTTAAACTCCTCAGAAGTTGTTAAAGGTATTCAAGGAATTCCTGTGGTGGAAGACTTTCCTCAAGTCTTTTCTGATGATCTACCGGGACTACCTCCTGATCGAGAAGCAGAATTTGTTATTGAATTGGAACCGGCCACAACTCCAGTCCATAAGGCTCCGTATAGAATGGCACCAGTGGAATTAGAGGAATTGAAAGTGCAGATTGAGGAACTTTTGAGAAAAGGATTTATCAGACCTAGTTCATCCCCATGGGGAGCGCCAGTATTTTTTGTGAAAAAGAAGGATGGGACAATGCGGATGTGCATAGACTACCGGGAATTGAATAAAGTTACCATTAAGAATAAATATCCGTTGCCACGGATAGATGACCTGTTGGATCAATTAAGAGGAGCAACTGTGTTTTCAAAAATAGACCTTCGGTCTGGCTATCATCAGTTGAAAATCAGGGAGCAAGATGTACCTAAGACGGCTTTCCGAACCCGATATGGGCACTTTGAATTTTTGGTTATGCCATTCGGAGTGACAAATGCACCAGCAGTATTCATGGATTTGATGAACCGGATATTCAGACCATATTTGGACAAGTTTGTGGTGGTTTTTATTGATGATATTTTGATCTACTCTCAGACTGACGAAGATCATAAAGAGCATTTGAAAGTAGTAATGGAAATTTTGCAGAAACATCAACTGTATGCCAAACTTAGTAAGTGTGAATTTTGGCTACAAGAAGTTAAATTTTTGGGTCATGTTATTTCAAGTGAAGGAGTCTCCGTGGATCCAGTAAAGGTAGAAGCAGTGATAGAGTGGCAGCAACCAACCAATGCTCATGAAATACGAAGCTTCTTGGGATTAGCTGGATACTACAGAAGATTTGTGGAAGGATTTTCCAAACTGTCTACACCTCTGACAGCATTGACTAGAAAGAATGCTAAGTACGTTTGGAGTGAACAATGCGAAAAGAGTTTTCAAGAGCTAAAGAAGAGATTAACTACAGCACCAATTTTAGCCTTGCCAGAACCTCATAAACCTTATGTAATATATAGTGATGCCTCAAAAATGGGATTGGGGTGTGTGTTAATGCAAGAAGGAAGAGTAGTTGCGTATGCATCCCGACAACTTAAGGACCATGAACAGAATTATCCCACGCATGATTTAGAGTTAGCAGCTGTAGTGTTTGCTCTAAAGATTTGGCGGCATTACTTATATGGATAAAAGTGTGAAATATTTACGGACCATAAGAGTCTCAAGTATCTTTTTAGCCAGAAAACCTTGAACATGAGACAGAGAAGGTGGATAGAGACTATAAGTGATTTTCAATGCGAAATCAAATACCACCCCGGAAAGGCTAATGTGGTAGCCGATGCCTTGAGTAGGAAAGTTCAAACAGAAGAATTTTCAGTGTTGGCAGCGATGCGAGAAATTCTGGTAAACAGATTATCACAGGACCTCAAGTTAATGGAGATTCAAGAAATTGTTCCTTTAACGGACAAAGAAATTAAAGAAAAACAACAAAAGGATGCCAAGCTGGAGAAGATAAAACAGCAGATACTGGAAGGAAAAGGGTCTCCACACTTTATGATTTCCGGCGACGGAATGTTATACTTTGGAAGAAGGAAAATCATTCCGGAGGCCCCAGAATTGAAAGAAAGGTTGATGAAAGAAGTTCATAGTACACCATATACTGCTCATCCTGGAAGTACTAAGATGTAGCAAGATTTAAAGGAAAAGTTTTGGTGGGAAGGAATGAAGAAGGATATTGCGACCTTTGTAGCCAAGTGTCCAGTGTGTCAGTTAGTAAAAGCTGAACACCAAAGACCAGCCGGTCAGTTGCAACCTTTACCAATCCCCGAATGGAAATGGGAGGATCTATCTATGGATTTTGTGGTAGGATTTCCAAGAACATCTACGGGAAAATATTCGGTTTGGGTGATAGTGGATCGACTGACGAAGAGTGCTCACTTTTTACCTATTTCCAACACGGATTCTATGGAAAAGTTAGCAAAAATTTATGTGAAGGAAATAGTTCGTTTACATGGAATACCCAAGACTATAGTATCAGACAGAGACCCTAGATTTACATCTCGATTTTGGCAAAGTTTACAGAAGATGATGGGTACCAATTTAAATTTCAGCAGCGCATATCATCCTCAGATGGACGGGCAAACAGAAAGAACTATTCCGACTTTGGAGGATATGTTGCGAGCCTGTGTGTTAGATTTTGACAAAGATTGGGAAAGTCTGTTACCATTAATTGAATTTGCATATAATAACAGTTTTCAAGCTACTATACAGATGGCGCCATATGAAGCACTTTATGGAAGGAAATGTAGGTCTCCTATTTATTGGGATGAAGTGGGTGAAAGTAGTGTTTTGGGACCCGAGTATTTACAAGAAGTCAAAGAGCAGATCACAAAGATTAGAAATCAGATAAAGACAACACAAAGTAGACAAAAGAGTTATGCAGATAATCGTAGAAGGGCTTTAGATTTTATGGTGGGAGACTGGGTATACTTGAAGATTTCGCCACTAAAGGGAGTCATGCGATTTGGTAAGAAAGGGAAGTTGAGTCCTCGTTATATTGGACCTTATGAAATTCTGGAAAAAGTAGGTCCAGTGGCTTACCGTTTAGCTATACCTGATGATTTGCAAGGAGTTCATAACGTCTTCCATGTATCTTCTCTGAAAAAGTGTTTGAATGACCAACCAGTGGCGATAATGGATCCGCGTCCTAGTAATTTACGTTCCAATTTAACTTATGAAGAGTGGCCTGTACGAATTGAAGATCAGAAAGAACAAACCCTTCGGAATCGTACCATAGTGTTAGTGAAAGTACTTTGGAACAATCCTGTTTTTCAAGAAGCCACTTGGGAACGCGAGGATGTAATAAGAGTTAATTATCCCCACTTGTTTGAAACATAGTTGTAATGATATACATTATAAATTGAATTAACTGTCTTGCATCTGTATATAATTGTGTTTTCTTTTATATTTATATTCATTAATATTTAACCTTATACAGGATTATGGCTCCAAAAAGAACCGCACGTATGTCAGTCACCCCTGTAGATCAGTTAAAGAAAAGATCTGAAAGAGTTAGGGAGAGATTTCGTAGGGAAAAACTGAAACAATGGAAAGCTGAGAGATTGAGCTGGTTAAATAAAAGTGAGAAGCACAGAACCCACATTATGGACATAGACGAAAAAGGTAATCCTATAAGTAGAAGAGCGTTACCAGGTGAGGAAAGACAACCCGTTAGAAAATGGTTAAAAGCAGAGAAAAGATTTTTGAGAAGAGAGGACAAAGGAAAAGCTGTCATGATAGAGTCATCTGATGGATCTGAAGAGCGTAAACGTCAGTGTGAAGAGGGACCTATAATAGAAGAGACAGAGGAAGAGAGATTTCGTATGTTGCAAGAGATAAGTGTGAATATGTACTATGATCCCGATGTAGACATGATATTTTATCACTCCCAGGATTCACTAATTAATGAGGAAAAAGTACCCACCTCTTCAGAAGAATCTACTGCTAGTAACCGAGGTATAGATTCCTTAAACCCTTAATTATTTATATCTTAGTGATTTCGAGGACGAAATCCTTTTTAAGGGGGGGAGGATGTAATAGCCCAAATTTTTTCTAAAGTAAATTATTTTATGGATATTATTTTCAGGATATTTATTTGATGCATTTATTTATTAGGAAATTAGAGTGGGAGATTTAATTGAGGAATGTGAGATTACACTTAGTATTGGAAATTATGCATTTTCGGATTAATCTGTCGAGTTTTAGAAAAACGGGCATAAGTTATTCATATGGGGTCCAAATGAGGTGATTCCAATTGGTATATAACCTTAAGAGATAGAACTAACCTTTATGTTTGAAGTTTCCTGGGATTCGGAAGGAATCAATAACTTATTTGGGAATCAAGTAGGCAGCTTTGGAATGGGCTTAAATGGAACCCGAATTGGATAATTGAACTAGATTGGGGCATGTAACTCATTAGGCAACTGGTTTTAGGATTCTCTGGGAATAGGACATGTGTAGGGATAGTTAGGAATGGATGGAAAGTTGATTTGAAAGTCAATTGAATAGTTAGTGTGATGGGAATTCAAGGGGAGCCAAAATCTGGTTGATTGGTGACTAAGTGGATCAAATTTGGCTCTACCTTAACTAAACTATGAAGTGACCTTCTAGAACTTGTTGAGGGAAGACCTAAAGGAGTTGGGAAGGAACCAAATGGGTAGGAAAACCTGAAGATGGGCGTGTGACACAAGGGGAGAGCTGGAGAGGAGAGATGCATGCATGGTTAGGTGAAATGCCACCTCACCTCTTATCCCTTTAGCTTACTTCTCAGCCATGGATCAAAATGGGCAGCCAAACCATCTCAAATGTGAGCCCTTGGATGACTAATTTAGCTGCAAAGCCTAGGATTTGGGAGGCTTAATCCTCATCATTAGATTTACTTAGATGGACACCTCATCACATGCAAATCTGGCAACTAGTGCACCTTAGGTGCATTTCCCTTTCTCTCCCTCATGTTGGTCGACCACCACCCTATAAATAGAGCCTTGAGAGCTTCCTAAGCTCCTTTAGAAGGAGAGAACACTTGCCCTTTTGAAGCCATACCAGAAAACCCTCCCCAAACCCTCAAAGTGATCACTTGTGAGCTAAGTGAGTGTGTGTGGGAGATAACTTGTAGGAAGTTGGTTGGATGAATTCTCTTGAGCTTGGAAGAAATTGTAAGTCCATATTCTAGCTTAATTTAAGCATGGAACTGGTTTATTGGCATGATTGAGCTATGTTTATTAATAGTGAACACTTGAGAACATGATTAAGTGGAAATGGACACATGAGTAGGGTTAATTGTGATTTGTCTTGTTAATATGTTCAATAAAATTGTAGAAACTTAGATTTAAGCTTTTCAGAAGATAAATAGGGTGTATGGAAGAGATTGGCATGTTTTGAGTAGAAAAACCCTTAGAACCGTAAGTTCGCTCGACCCTCGCTCGACATGTGAGTCGAGCGAAGGCAAAATATGAACCCTCGCTAGAGTTTCGCTCGACACCCGCTCGAGCGAGTCCCAACCCGAGACTTCGCTCGATACTCGCTTGACAAGCCGCTCGAGCGAGATGCCCTGTTTTGCTTAGACTTAGGGTTTCCTTAGAATGGGATTGGGGGTTTCAAATGGGAAGGGTTATAAGTGAAATAACTCATGTGAATAAGAGAAGAATAAAAAGAAAGAAAATAATGTTTATAAGATTAAGTTAGTCACGTCGTGACGGGGACGGCGATACGTAACGCCCGGATGACTGACGTGCCGACAGGGACGGCGATACGTAACGCCTGTCGTGATATAAGAAATATGTGATCTCCACGGGGACGGCGAGACGTAACGCCCGTGTGATTGATCCTCACGGGGACGGCGAGACGTAACGCCCGTGAAATTGATTTGAATGGCGGGGATGGCGAGACGTAACGCCCGCAGTAATATGTGTATATGTTTTGTGTCATAACGGGGACGGCGAGACGTAACGCCCGGATGATTGACACCAGACTCATCATAACGGGGACGGCGATACGTAACGCCCGGATGATTGATGAGTGTATGTGATGGGGACGACGATACGTAACGCCCATCAGAAATATGAAAAAATAAGAATTTTAAGGGGAAAACGATATAATTTAATATAAGATAATGGGTGAGTTAAGAAAAGTGTCAGTTAGACAGTGGTCTTGTGAGGGGTACATTAGGGTAATTTCCCTTGTCATTCGTGGTAATAACTTTATGGTTGTTTTCCCTGTTTCCTTTAAGCTGTTTATGTACTTACTGAGATTTCATTCGAAATCTCACTCTTTTGTGGCTCCATATATTTTGTGCATATTATTTTATACAGGATTCGATGACCAGCAGGGGGACAGCCCCGATGAGGCAGGGGACTTCGGGGAGTCCTGAGGGACTTTCCGATTACAGTCCTTATATGGACATTTTTTTTGTTTCCTTCGGACCTCCTACCAGTAGTCGACCCACCGGAGCTTGGAGTCTTGACGCATCCACTTTTGTTGAGGAGAGGCGACGTACGGGATGCTGCATAACCTTAGGAGTAGACGGCTCATTGTCCATGTGTGGGGTTTGTGTGACTCCACAGGGACAACAGCTCCAGCGAGACTTTAGTATTAGTATGGATAGGTTTCGCTATGGGAGAGAATATCCCGAGGTTAAGAGAGAGAAAGAGTGAGGTGAAGGAAAGTTCATTTGGGATGAATGTAAAATATTTTATTACAGTTCGGGTCTTGTATATGTAAAAAGTACAATGTTAAGTTTTAATGAATTTTGTATATATATACTTCCGTGTGATCTTTAGAAAGTCTTATATCTCAAACCTGATCCGCTGCGAATTTAGTGATTTTTGCTTTTTATTCTTGTTAAGTACGAGGGTGAGTAGCCTAGTGTTGCTCATCCAGACACCTTAATTTACGTTAAATCCCAGACGTAAGTTGGGGGCGTCACATGCCACGTCCCTTAGCCTTCTCCTAATCCATTTAGTTGCTTGTTAACCTTCCTAAGACTCTACTTGACAAGTTCTAGAAAGCCCCTTCTTGGTTTAGTTAGGATTGAGTCCCATTTTGATCCACTTAGTTACCAATAAGCAAAATTTAGTTTCTCTTGTGTTTCCATTACAACTAATATAACTAAACTTCTAAATCAACTTCTCATCACTTGCCAACTATTCTTACGCATGAAAATATACCTAGAAATCTAAAAATCAATTACATAATTCGTCACATGCCCCGATTTAGTCCATTTCATCTGACTCATGTTCCACTTAAGCTCAATCTAGAACTGTCTACTTCTTTCCCCTATATAAGTCATCGATCCAGTCCAAATCTTGGAAAACCTAAAACATAAAAGTTTTAGATATATCTCTTAAGATTCTATACGAATTATAATCACCTCATTTGGATATCATATGAAGAATTTATGCTTATTACACTAAAACTCGACAGACTAATCTGGGAATGCATATTCTGGGCACCAAGTGTTTGATTTTTGGTTCTATCACTTCCTCTTGCATTTACACCCTAATTTTTTAGAATACATCTCCTTCTAAGTTCAACTTGAAATTCTCTAGTTGATACCTTGTTCTAAATCTCAAAGATTCCTCCATAATATTTTCTATAATACATAATTTCACTTATTCTAAACTCAATATTCTCATTTAAGTCTCCAACTGTATTTTCCTAGAAAATATCCAATATATATATATATATATATATATATTCCTTTTAAAAAGAAATTCAAATAAAACTCTATCTTAGAAATTTCGGAGTATTACATTTGCTATTTATACTCAAACATATATAGATATGTCACAAATAAAACTACAAGTCATATTACCCAAAAACAGAATGCTACAAGTTGTTAGATGGCTTTTATGTAAATCTTTCATTACTTTATTGTTTACCAATAGCAGTAGGACACATAGGACTTTCGGTTATCATTATTTTGTACATATATGTTGGTTTTAGCACTATACAAAATACAACATTTATTCAATATACACCAGAGGAAAGATTCATCTTCTTCTCCATTGAACTTTGCTCTCCATTTCTCTGTTTCTCTACCGTTTCTTACATGGTATCAGTGAGCCGGTGAGAGCTTACACCGATGGAGAACGATGGCCTTTATACCCCACCATCCTCGCCCCCCCCCCCCCCTTCTTCATTCCCAAAACACCTTGTTTCGCCACTTGAATTTCAGTGACCCAACAAACCCTTTTTGCCTCAACCATGGAGACAGCCCTGCAATCACTCTTGTTCAGACCCATTAACCACAGACAACTACGAAACATGGTCTTGAGCGATGTGCAGGGCACTCTGTGCGAAGAACAAACTTGGATTTCTCACTGGTTCCATATCCAAACCCACGGATGATTCTGATCCTCTACTAGAACCATGGGAATATTGCAACGACATGATTGTTTCATGGATTCAGAACTCAATCAGTCTATCTATTAAATCTAGCATCACTTTTGTTGATGATGCCAAGGAGATATGGCTAGATCTCCAAGCTCTTTTTTCTCTCCAGAATGGCCTTCGGATCTTCCAATTGAAGAAAGCCCTAGCAAGTCTGACTCAAGAGAACAACTCTGTGAGTATGTATTACGGTAACCTTAAATCTCTTTGGGATGAACTTACAATTTATGATCCATTACCTGTCTATAATTGTGGCACAATGAAAATCCCATGAGTCTTATTCTCATGCCAGAGATCAAATTATGTTGCTGGATCCTTTACCACTACTCACCAAAATTTTCTCCCTTATACAGCAACAAGAATGACACCACATTATGACCACACCCAACCCCCCATTTGAGTCCATTGCCCTCGCCACTGGCAAACCCTACCCGACTTCCAAACCCACCACCAAAGAACGTCTATTTTGCACTCATTGCAAAATTAATGGCCATTCTGTGGAAACCTGCTTCAAGCTTGGTAATGCCAAGATGCCTATTTGCACTCATTGCAATATGTCTGGTCATAAGATTGAAAGGTGTTACAAGTTCAATGGCTATCCTCCAGGCCATAAATTCCACTCCAAAACTCAAACCTTTGGTGTCACTTTGAATCAAGCATCTCTTTCTACTAACTCTGACTTTGATGGTGTTACTGACGAAAGGGTGGGTTTGACTAAGTTGCAATATCAACAACTTATGGCTTTGCTACCAACCAAGGATACTTCAATTGCTACTGCTGCTCTGAACACCCAGCACTCCTCTTCTTCACTTCCACCTTCTTCATCAAGGATATTTGGTAGTTCTTTTTGTCTCGCCACACAAGCACAAATTTCTCTTTCAAATTGGATCATAGACACGGGTGCCAAAGACCACATGGTCTGCACACCCTCATTTTTCACACATAATGCATCCCCTGTCTCTTATTCAGCAACTCTTCCCAATGGCAGCTCTGCAAATGTTACTCAAATTGGTAACATTAAACTCACTGACATACTCACCTTAAGGGACGCCCTTTGTGTTCCCTCCTTTTCTTTTAACTTGATTTCAGCCACCAAATTGGCTGCATCTCACCATTGTAGCTTACTTTTTTTTTTCTTAATTTTGTTTTATTCAGGACTTACATTTTTGGACAACGATTGGGAAGAGTGAGCTAAGGAAGGGCCACTATCACTTGACATCCACAGCCGTTCCTCCCTTAGCTCTATCCACATTTCTTTCATAGCTTTCTTATCAAGACATACAAGCATTCAACATTATAGCCCCTTACACAGATACCACTAATGTTTTTGACCTTTGGCATTGTCGCCTAGATCATTTATCCAATACTAGATTACAATTGATCACTAATCCTATTGTAAAGAGACACATACCTCAAGTTAATGAAAAACCTCGTTTTATTTGCCCTTTGGCTAAATTTCATCATCTTTCTTTCTCAGACAGCTCTCATTCTACCTCTAAGATTTTTGAGGTAATACATTGTGACCTTTGGGGGCCTAATTCTACTATTGCTCATGATGGTTCAAAATTTTTCTTAAATATTGTGGATGATTTTTCTAGAACTACTTGGCTCATTTACTTAGAACTAAAGCAGAAATCCGACAGTGCATTGAGTCCTTTTATAATCTTGTTGAAACTCAATTTGGTACCAAAATCAAGATTTTAAGAAGTGATAATGGTATTGAATTTCAAATGATTTTATTTTTTTAATAACAAGGGCATCATCCATCACACAACTTGTGTTGAAACCTCTCAACAAAATGTCATTGTTGAGAGGAAACATCAACATTTATTAAATGTTGCTCGTGCACTTAGATTTCAAGCCGCTTTACACTTGAAATTCCGGAATGAATGTGTTTTAACAGACACTTATATTATTAATTGACTTCCAACTCCTCTTTTATCAAACAAAAGTCCATATGAGGTTCTTTTTAACTCCAAACCTAACTATAGTTTTTGGATGCTTATGTTTTGTAGGCACCATTTCAAGTGGTAGAAAGAAATTTGACCCTAGAGCTAGACAATGTGTATTTCTTGGTTGCTCCTTTTGTGAGATCCCAGATTTACGTGTATTTTTACACGTTATTTTATTCTCGGTGTTAATTATTTTAATTTATTTTAATAATATTATTAGTCGTGTTTTATTTGTTTAAGATATTTATTTGATATATGGATTAGTTAATATTAGTTTTGTGACGCCCCCAACTTACGTCTGGGATTTAACGTAAATTAAGGTGTCTGGATGAGCAACACTTGGCTACTCACCCTCGTACTTAACAAGAATAAAAGCATAAATCACTAAATTCGCAGCGGATCAGGTTTTACAATATAAGACTTTCTAAAGATCACACGGAAATACATATACCCCATTCATTAAACTTAAACATTGTACTTTTTACATATACAAGACCCGAACTGTAATAAAATATTTTACATTCATCCCAAAAGAGCTTTCCTTCACCTCACTCTTTCTCCCTCTTAACCTCGGGGTATTCTCTCCCATAGCGAAACCTATCCATACTAATACTAAAGTCTCGCTGGAGCTGTTGTCCCTGTGGAGTCACACAAACTCCACACATGGACAAGGAGCCGTCTACTCCTAAGGTTAAGCAGCATCCCGTACGTCGCCTCTCCTCAACAAAAGTGGATGCGTCAAGACTCCAAGCTCCGATGGGTCGACTACTGATAGGAGGTCCGAAGGAAACAAAAGAAATGTCCAGATAAGGACTATAGTCGGAAAGTCCCTCAGGACTCCCCGAAGTCTCCTGCCTCATCGGGGCTGTCCCCCTGCTGGTCATCGAATCCTGTATAACATAATATGCACAAAATATATGGAGCCACAAAAGAGTGAGATTTCGAATGAAATCTCAGTAAGTACATAAACAGCTTAAAGGAAACAGGGAAAACAACCATAAAGTTATTACCACCAATGACAAGGGAAATACCCTAATATACCCCTCACAAGACCACTGTCTAACAGATACCTTTCTTAACTCACCCATAATCTTATATTAAATTACATTGTTTTCCCCTTTAAGATTTTTATTCTTTCTTATCACTGATGGGCGTTACGTATCGCCGTCCCCATCAGATACACTCATCAATCATCCGGGCGTTACGTATCGCCGTCCCCGTTATGATGAGTCTGGTGTCAATCATCCGGGCGTTACGTCTCGCCGTCCCCGTTATGACACAAAACATATACACATATTACTGCGGGCGTTACGTCTCGCCGTCCCCGCTATTCAAATCAAATTCAAGGGCGTTACGTCTCGCCGTCCCCGTGAGGATCAATCACACGGGCGTTACGTCTCGCCGTCCCCGTGGAGATCACATATTTCTCATATCACGACAGGCGTTACGTATCGCCGTCCCTGCCGGCACGTCAGTCATCCGGGCGTTACGTATCGCCGTCCCCGTCACGACGTGACTAACTTAATCTTTATATAAATTGTTTTCTTTCTTTTTGTATCATCTCTTATTCACATGAGTTATTTCACTTATAACCCTTCCCATTTGAAACCCCCAATTCTATTCTAAGGAAACCCTAAGTCTAAGCAAAACAGGGCATCTCGCTCGAGCGGCTTGTCGAGCGAGTATCGAGCGAAGTCTCGGGTTGGGACTCGCTCGAGCGGGTGTCGAGCGAAACTCTAGCGAGGTTCATATTTTGCCTTCGCTCGACTCACATGTCGAGCGAGGGTCGAGCGAACTTACGGCTCTAAGGGTTTTTCTACTCAAAACATACCTATCTCTTTCATACACCCTATTTATCTTCTTAAAAGCTTAAATCTAAGTTTCTACAATTTTATTGAACATATTAACAAGACAAATTACAATCAATCCTACTCATGTGTCCATTTCCACTTAATCATGTTCTCAGGTGTTCACTACTAGGAAACATAACTCAATCATGCCAATAAACCATTTCCATGCTTAAATTAAGCTAGAATATGGACTTACAATTTCTTCCTAGCTCAAGAGAATTGATCCAACCAACTTCCTCCAAGTTTTCTCCCACACACACTCACTTAGCTCACAAGTGATCACTTTGAGGGTTTGGGGAGGGTTTTCTGGTATGGCTTCAAAAGGGCAAGTGTTCTCTCCTTCTAAAGGAGCTTAGGAAGCTCTCAAGGCTCTATTTATAGGGTGGTGGTCGACCAACATGAGGGAGAGAAAAGGAAATGCACCTAAGGTGCACTAGTTGCCAGATTTGCATGTGATGAGGTGTCCATCTAAGTGAATCTAATGATGAGGATTAAGCCTCCCAAATCCTAGGCTTTGCAGCTAAATTAGTCATCCAAGGGCTCACATTTGAGATGGTTTGGCTGCCCATTTTGATCCATGGCTGAGAAGTAAGCTAAATGGATAAGAGGTGAGGTGGCATTTCACCTAACCATGCATGCATCTCTCATCTCCAGCTCTCCCCTTGTGTCACACGCCCATCTCCAGCTTTTCCTACCCATTTGGTTCCTTCCCAACTCCCTTAGGTCTTCCCTCAACAAGTTCTAGAAGGTCACTTCATAGTTTAGTTAAGGTAGAGCCAAATTTGATCCACTTAGTCACCAATCAACCAGATTTTGGCTCCCTTTGAGTTCCCATCACACTAACTCTGCAATTGACTTCCAAATCAACTTCCCATCCATTCCTAACTATCCCTACACATGTCCTAATCCCAGAGAATCCCAAAATCAGTTGCCTAATTAGTTGCATGCCCCAATCTAGTTCAATTATCCAATTCGGGTTCCACTTAAGCCCATTCCAAAGCTGCCTATTTGATTCCCAAATAAGCTATTGATTCCTTCCGAATCTCAGGAAACTTCAAACATGAAAGTTTTAGATCTATATCTTAAGGTTCTATACCAAATAGAATCACCTCATTTGGACCCCATATGAATAACTTATGCCCGTTTTTCTAAAACTCAACAGATTAATCCGAAAATGCATAATTTCCAATACTAAGTGTAATCTCACATTCCTCAACTAAATCTCCCATTCTAATTTCCTAATAAATAAATGCATCAAATAAATCTCCTTAAAATAATATCCATAAAATAATTTACCTGAGAAAAATTTGGGCTATTACAAGTTTTATGTTGTTCTTATAATTAAATATTAAGTTACGGTGCTTTTCTTATTAATTTTAATGTGAGGTAATTATTTTAATAATTGGAATTAAATTTCTTTATTTTATTATATGATTTTATTTGAAGAGCTTTCATAATATTAATTAGTATTTTATATTTAAATTGTTCCTTAAATTAAATTAGTTTATTGTTGGGTTTTTTCAATATTTTATTTTATTGATATTAAACTGTAGTCTTTTCAATTGGTTTTTATTTATTTCGGTGTGCTCTTTTTCTAGTTGGACTGCATTTCTTTTTCCTTTTTTTTTTCTTTCCTCCTTTTTTCTTTTCTTTTTCTTTTCTTCTTTCCTTTTTCTTTCTTTTTCTTCTTCTTTCCCCTGCATTCCCCCCCCAGCCCACGTACCCCATCCGTTTTAGGTAGTCTCGGTTCTTACTATTACCGCCGGCCACCGTCTGCCACCAGCCCTCACCGTCATTCATCCCAGGACCACCAACCGCCGGCGAGTCTCTCCCCACCAGTGGTGTCTCCTCACGGCAGCCTCATTGTGCGCGTGAGCTACCCAACCCGAAATGGGTTTTCCAAGCTTCCAACCGCCGTAGCTCAGCTGTGAGCCACCCATCGATGTCACCGCCTCCACCCTCAGTCTCCCCTCACTCCGGCGACCTTATCTTGCCATTGGCAACTCCCCAAACCACCCCCATCTCCTCTGTGCAAGCAAGGCCTGAAATGGGTCTCTTGCATTTTCAGGCAGCGCCGCCATCACCCACGGCTACCCATGGCACCGGCGACCTACCAGGACCCTTCCCCTTCACCACCGAGCATAGCCCACTGTCGGCGAGCCCCCATCTCCTTCTCTTCCTTCCACCTGAAATGGGCGTGAAACCCACCGGTTTCACCTTGTGCCGCCGCCGTCCGCCACCTCCACTACCAAAATGTTCCCCCACCTCAGCCAACCACCCCTAGCTCAGCTCCTCAAATCGCGGCCCCACCTTCTCGGTACAACCCCAAACCCGAAAATGGGTTTCCACCCTTTTGGAGCCTGATCCGCAACCTTCCGGTGGTTGTGCCACCACACCACCACCTCCATGAGATTCCCCACCTTCCAAAGAGTATCTCCCTAAATTTTGGTGTCAAACCGAGCACTTTAGCCTAACGTACAAGTGACCACTACAAATGCAGTGGATTGATGTTCGCTCAAAGGATTTACGTTTTAACCGCTCTAAGTACTTTCCAAACAAACTTTTAAGATTTAAATATATT
The DNA here is from genome assembly GCA_036559045.1 of Platycarya longipes. NCBI lineage: Eukaryota > Viridiplantae > Streptophyta > Magnoliopsida > Fagales > Juglandaceae > Platycarya > Platycarya longipes. The sequence continues at coordinate 25,695,238 of CM071800.1, read as the reverse complement.
TTTGAATTAATATCTATGTGTTGGTTGATGTTGGTATTTGTTGGTTAATTGAATTTATTAATTGTTGGATGTTTGTGCATGGTGTTATGCATTGTGAAATTGCACAGTCGTTCATGTGTATGACATTTGGGATTTTTAATGTGAGATTTGACGTTAGATTTTAATGGTTTTTGGCTGAGTCATAATGGGGACGGTGATACGTAACGCCCATTGTGATCAGCATATATATGGATGACATAATGGGGACGGTGATACGTAATACCCATTATGGTCATTGTGTGTGTTAGTCATAATGGGGACAACGATACGTAATGCCCATTATGATTGATAGTGTGTGGATGACATAACAGGGACGGCGATACGTACGCCCGTTATGGTCATTGGGTGTGTATTTCATATCGGGGACAGCGATACGTAACGCCCATTATGATTGGTGATGTGTGTTTATCATATCGGGGACGGCGATACGTAACACCCGGTATGATTGGATTTGCGGATATTATTTTCTGGGAAAGGATGGATGATTTTTACTGGATTTTTATCGTGGACCAAAATGAGATTTTGGCTTGTGTTTATCTTATTTATTTTGAGAAAGATGGTCTTTTGAGATTCATGTATTTGGTGTCGTGTTTATGAGTTTTGTTGTTGCATGAGTATATTTCTATTTTTTGATTTGGTTGGGTTGTACTTACCTGTGATGCCATCTTGGCGTCGTAGATTTTGGATGCAGATGTCGAGAGGTCTGAGCCTGAGGAGGCGGCTCCGTTATTGGAGTATTATGTTATAAAATTGTTATCTTGGGAAATTATTTTTCCTATTTATAAATATGTATTTTTATAATTTATCTTTCGGATGACTGTATTAAATCTCCTGTTGGAGAATATATGTTAAATTGATTTGTAAAATATTTCTAAAAAATTCTGGTACTTAGATAATGATTTTATTATCCGCTGCGACTTTTATTTTATGCAGGTCATGTGTTCACACACTTAGTACTTGACGTTAGGGGTATGTGACCCGTGTTGTCAGCATCCTGACGCCTCGATTCCCGTGTTTATTTTAAGGAGAATTTGGGGGTGTCACAGGTGGTATTAGAGCAGTTCGGCTCTGGGTAAATCCGCACATTACTTAGGGACAGTACTAGAAAAGTTTGTGGTTTTAAAAATTTATTTGTTTTATTATTTGGTTATTTTATTTATTTTATTATTCTATTTGTTTTCTAAGTTTTCCTACTACTTTATATGGTAAGATTATCGATGTTTATTTTGTTGTGTAGTGCTTTTTATTTTAATGTAAATGTTGTTTATTTATTTTCATAATTAACGTAGCTCTGATTGATTGGTTTGTTTTGTTTTATTTCATTTTAATATTTGTTATATATTGTAATTGGGTAGTAGTTAAGATTTTAGTTAGTTGATTTTATTTAATTAAGTTGTTGAGCATTTATTTAATTATTTATTTTATATATATGGTTTCCTTTTGTTTAAATTAGAATTTGGATATTTTGGATTAGATTATTATTTTATATCATTCATTTTATTGAATCATTTATTTTAAATAATTGTGTTATAGAATCTCTTGTTTTAAAGTTATTATTTTGTTGTGGGTTATTTTATTTTATTAAACTTTTACGCATTGATCATATGTATTTGGTGTGGTTTTAATTTTATATCATGAGCTTTCTACAAGATGGTTTTGGATTTATTTATTATCTTTTTATATTAAATCATGACTTTTGTCTTTTAAATATTTTTGAAAGTTTGAAATTTATTTAGACAAAAATTTAAAATGAATAGTTACTATGTTTTCTTTTTAGGCATATGCTTTGAGCTAAGTTTTTTAATTTATTATCTCTTCACCTTCTGTTTGTTTTATTTTAAAAAATGTACCTATTTATTTTGACAAGTGGATTTGTTTGGCGACTTGTTGGTATTTATTAATTAATTAATTAATTAATTAATTTTATTATGGTTCGTTCTTTTAAAGGTTTTAAGTCCTGGAGATTTCTACAATAAATATTTTTAAGAATTGGGTTTTGTGGAGAATTTCAAAACTTTATTTGTTATTTTATTTGCTGTTCTTATTTTGATTCAATCTCCATGTTTTATTTAATAAAAACTTTTGGTGATTTATGTTTACCAAAGGAGGTGGTCTTGTTTTCCCAAATGAATAGCTTTTACTTATTTGCTTATTAGATCTTTTTCCCATTGTGTTTCCTTATAATATTTATGGAAATTACTTGAGTTTTATTTAGTGTTTGGGTATATTGCTATATCTTGAGAGATGGATTCATCTTGATAATTATTGGTATTTATGTAATTGGAATTTTTTTGTTGATATTTCCTATGTTATTTATGTGTAATATCTGGGTCTCACTGAGTGTTAGAATTTCTAAGTTTTAATTTTATTTCTGGGAGATTGTTGGAATTGTAATATAGGCGAACTCTTCATGTGAGTGTGAAATTCTTAGCCATTGACATATTGTTATGGAATCTGTTTTAAGAATACTTATGATGGTAGATGATCAATTGTTTCTTTGGTGAAGTTTTGATCTTGGTTGTGGAAGCTTAGAGATTGATGTGTAATAATTGTGAGTATAAATTTTGGAGAATGCATGTTTTTGATTTGTTTTTGGTTGGAAGAGTTAATTGGAGTGTACACTGTAAGCATGATACTTGGCGAATGTAATGGTTAGTAGCCTTGGTTGAGGTTATCTTCAGGAATTAGTTATGACTTGAACCCAAATAGGAATTTAAATATTTGAGGCTATTTTTATTTTATTTTATTTTATTTGGAGATTGAATGTCTAGTTGGGAGTTGGAATTTTATGCGTCAACATTTGGGTGACATAACTAGATTAATGAGTTGATAAAGCATTAAGGTTTGGGAGTGTAGTACTTGGTGCTTAGTGGATTTGATTTTCGAATTGCAAGATGTGCGTTGAGGCTTTAGTCATGACGTAGTAGTTGAAGAAGTTAAATATTTGGGAGTCTAAATTCTAGGATGATTTTGAGAAGATTAGTGGGGTGATCTGATATTTGGAGGCTATATTTTCTTTGGGGATTGATCTTAGTTTTGCAAAGTTCTATTTTGATGGTTAACCTGGAAAGTAATAGAATTTTTATGTGATATACGTTGGAGTTTGGGTATTAACCAAAGTGGTATAATCAAAATTATGAGATAATAAAATTTTAGGATTTGTAAGTGTGGTATAAGATTTCTTGTAACAGGTGTTGAGCCAATTTTTACTATGGTGATAATTTGTGAGGACTTAAAATTTTATGCATTTAGCGAGTTATCAGAGTGCGCCCGAAAGAATGATGATTTGCGATGTAGTTGGAGGTTTAAGTTTTACGTTGGTTGTGAGGAATTAGTGATGACTTAAAATTTGGGATGATACTTGTAAGTGGAGAATTATCTTTTGGTTTGGTAAATTATGTTTATTGATAGTTAAGTTGGGAAAATAAACTTGTGAGTTACTTTAGGGTGATACAAATTGTTGTATGGAATTAATGAACATTAAAATTTTGAGAGGTTGTGCTAAGGTTCTGATAAATATGGAGTTCAGATTAATTGGCTACTTCAGGAGTCTTAAAGATGAAATATTATTTGGAGACTATACGAGTATGATGGAATAACATTCATTTGTGTTTGAGGAAAATAGATGATTGTGCTAATGTTTGGAGTGAGTATTAAGTGTTGTGGTAGGTGAGCTATTGGAATTTTATTAGTTGCAGCTGAGCGAATTTCGGGGACAAAATTCTTTTTAAGGGGGGGAGAATGTAAGATCTCAGATTTACGTGTATTTTTACACGTTATTTTATTCTCGGTATTAATTATTTTAATTTATTTTAATAATATTATTAGTCGTGTTTTATTTGTTTAAGATATTTATTTGATCTATGGATTAGTTAATATTAGTTTTATGTTGTTCTTATAATTAAATATTGAGTTACGTTGCTTTTCTTATTAATTTTAATGTGAGGTAACTATTTTAATAATTAAAATTAAAATTCTTTATTTTATTATGTGATTTTATTTGACGTGCTTTCTTAATATTAATTAGTGTTTTATATTTAAATTGTTTTTTAAATCAAATTAGTTTATTGTTGGGTTTTTAAATATTTTATTTTATTGATATTTAACTGTAGCCTTTTTACTTGGTTTTTATTTATTTCGGTGTGCTCTTTTTCTAGTTGGATTGCATTTCTTTTTCCTTTTTTTTTTCTTTTCTCCTTTTTTCTCTTCTTTTTCTTTTCTTCTTTCCTTTTTCTTTCTTTTTCTTCTTCTTTCCCCTGCATTTCCCCCAAGCCCGCGTACCCCTTCCATTTTAGGCAGTCTCGGTTCTAACCATTACCATCGGCCACCGTTTGCCACCAGCCCTCACCGCTGTTCATCTCGGGACCACCAACCGCCGGCGAGTCTCTCCCCACCGGAGGTGTCACCTCACGGCAGCCTTATGGTGTGCATGAGCTACCCAACTCGAAATGAGTTTTCCAAGCTTCCAACCGCTATAGCTCCGCCGTGAGCCATCCATCGACGTCACCGCCTCCACCCTCAGTCTCCCCTCACTCCAATGACCTTATCTTGCCGTTGGCAGCTCCCCAAACCACCCCCATCTCCTCCATGCAAGCTAGGCCCGAAATGGGTCTCTTGCATTTTCAGGCCACACCGCTGCCACCCACGGCCACCCATGGGTCTCTAATAAACGAAGATCAAGAAAAGAATTGGGTGCCGATGGGAAAAATGACGAGATAAAGACATTAAACATATATTTGGCATAGTAAAGCCGTTGTCGACAAGGTAATTGAAGGTGTGGCCATCGCAATTGTAGGGAAACGTGTTGTTGGAAGCAGGGAGCTTCTGAAGGCATTGGGAGGTGATGGTGATGAAATTTCTAGTAAACTTGGTGTACTCAGCAAGGATTGCCATGCCCCGAGCCACAAAGCTATAGATCAGAGATTGCTGCCCCAAATGACAGAACCAAAACCCTATATCAACACTAGACGATCCACAACCACCAAATTGCCACAAGAATTTAGGTACGAGAGAGAGGCGATCGGACCGGCAAAAGAAACTCTAGATTTTGCACTGTAAATGTCAAGGGAAGCTTGCGGGTTGAAGACTAGGCGTTAGAACGCGAAAATGTTGAGGGAAAATGGAGATGCTTTTCGCGTGGCTTTCTCCCTTATTAAAATTAGATCAAATCGAATGAACATTGAATAGTGCCTCACCAACATTGGTGAGGGACATGAATTTACTGTAGTTCAAGTCTTAAGACTTGAGCTTAACGAGACCAATGTGGCTTTCTTTTACAATATCATGTGCCATTTTACACTTGCAATGAAATATAGTGAGTCCATTGTTAGTGCTTTTACACTGAAAAAAAATTGAATAATCTGATTTTAAAATCACTTTGGTTTGATTTGTATAGAGTGAAGTTGGCGTTTTCTTTTTCTGAATTTGTTAGTGAGAGGTAAAGGTGTCGTTAAACCAACTACTTCAACTCTAACTTTAGACTTGATTCTAATGTTATACATTTAACATGCATGTTCAATGACAAGCCTAGGCTAAGCATGCATATTAATAGTTTATTGAAGTTAATATGTACGGAAAGCCCCACCTAGATTTAATGAGTAATTTTGAATAGGCCATTGGCACAAAATTTGAGGTGGTGAATTTTTATTGCGATTGACAATTAGATTAAAACTATTTTATATTTTATGGACCAAATGGAATCTATTTATTTGATAATTGGCCCAAGAATTAATGGGATGAGTTGGGTTATTTTAGAAGTTGACTCGAGGCCCATTAGTATTTTTTAAATACTTGACCCCTGAAAATATAGACAAACCAAAGAGATCATGTGGACTGTTCTAACCGGCTCAACTCATTTGCTAAGATCATACATAATCCAAAACTTGGGCTCAAATATTTGAAATGACCCCATTCAATTACCCCAAGGCCCAGACCCTTTGCCCTAAAACATGAGTTCAAAGTCCAATTTGAAATTCAGCACTGCCTACCATTCTCAAACAGATGGACAAATCAAAAGAACGATTAAGACATTAGAAGACATGCATATAGCTTATGAGTTGCAACACCAAAGGAAATTTGGAGAAGCAGTTACCTTTAGTAGAGTTCTCCTACAACAACAGCAACAACTTTCAGGCCACCATTCAATGGAATGCTATGAAGCTTTGTAAGGCAGGAAGTGCAAATGCCTGTTATATTAGGACAAAGTTGGAGATAATAAGCTGATTGGATGGAAAACTCTATAAAAGGTAAAAGATCAAGTTAGTACAACATATTTGAATTTTAGTGTAGACAAAACCATCACCAAAAGTGGCCAAACCATCATTAAAGACATTTGGTGATGGTTGGAAATTGTCACCACGTTCGTCACCTAAAGTGCATCATTAAAGACATTTGGTGACGGTTGGAGGTTCTATTTGATGTAATGTTTGAACGATCAATGTTTATGTGATGGTTGAAATCTGTCACAGAAAATAGCATTCGAACGTTGAAACGAGCGTTCAAACGTAAACCCGACCGATTGACATTTGAACGACAAAATTAAACGTTTGTTAGTTTATTGTTCAAGCGTACCATATTTACGTTCAAATGTTTGTACGTCCGAACGTTAACTGCAATATACATTCAGATTTTTTTCGAATGTTAATGAATCAATATTCAAATGTAACAGGTATAATAATCGGATGATACGTTTGGATGTTAACAAAAAAGCTTTCGAACACAAGTGGTACATTCGAAGGTTTGTTCAAATGTTAATTGATTAAATATCTGAATATTTTGTTCATTTAAGGGTCAGTATGTTTGAACATTGGTGTGAATGCTCGGATGTTATGTTGTGATTTTGTGTATTACTTTCAAACATTAGTTTGATGTTCAAAAGTTTCTTACTTACATTCGAACGTACATATTAGAAAATGCTAAATTTCATAAAATTAAAAAATATACAAATTGTATCATATTACACCATCAAGTTAACAACTAACAATGTCTTATAGTGTTGCAAAATCATATTTTAAAGGTTATAAAATGATAAAATTTATTTTTTCTTCTTTCCTCACCCACTTTAATCTTACTATAGTGACATAACACGCCCCATTTAGACCATCTTCTCCCTCTGCACTTGTTCTTGGACTTTACTGTGCATTCTTTCCACCTGTTTTCTCTGTTGCTCCTACAAACCCGTCTCTAGATCAGATTATCGCTCTAAGACATACTCCAACTTGTGCTCATGACCTTATATACTCATTTTCTTACTATGCTGCTGCTAAATCTTTGATAAGATTATTAATTTGTAAAGTCAAGGAGGTTGCTGAGGACGAACCGACCAAAAGCTTGAAATAACGTCTCAAACCTCTTACCATACCAGACTTAATTTCAAGTAGTTGCGTGAATATATTTATGTCACTAGGAGAGGATTCTCCAGAAGTTGACCATATCTCCATCATTGTTTCCTACAATTAAAAAAAACACACAATAATCAACGTATTAAAAGAAAAACAAATAAAAAATAAATTATTCACATGTTGCATAATTTAATTAACAAAATTAGCACTGCTTACATACTTATCTATAACAGCAAGATCCATCCACTCAGAATCATCAGTGTAAGCAGCAATATAGACATGAATGAGGAAAAATATTTCAGAATCATTACGTTTCTAACAAAGACATATTAGCCATTTTAAAAAATAATTTTAGTACTTAAATAAATGAGTATTAGAAAAATAAATGCATTTCTATAAGTTATTAATTATCATTTTATCAGCAAGATAGAGGAATGAACTTCAAAATCGCACGATTATGGACAATCAAAGCGGATCTATTATGTACATTTCTAGAGGCTTAAATGCTACAAAATTAATTAAATATGTTAATTTTAATATATATAGATATATATATACATGTAATATAGATTGCATATAAATGTAAATAATTAAAAAGATCATAGTTTGGACTTGCAAAAAGATCACAACACTTCATCCAATCATCTAACTTCATCTTCTAGAAAAGGAATTGCGTAGCCTCTTTTAATGTCTGAAACTTTTTGAAGTGATCATGACATCGGAATAGTGTAGCCATTAATTCATTTACAGTTCTCAAATCCTCGATACGACTAAAATTGAGGTCAAACTCATTCTAAAAAGTGAATTATGTCAGAAATATGATATACTAATTTAGGATGTAAAAATATACTCACAAAATAAACTCACCAACACACAACTCTGAACATACTCTGTAATAGCCCTAAAAATCTCCATCTTGATTTAATTAACTAATTAAGGATTAATACACAAGATTAGTGGTAATTGGTGAAAGAACCAAATAGGCCTTGAAGAGATGGGCTTAGGAATGAGACCTTTGGAGAATGGATCAAGTGTATGGGCCAAGAGAGCAATGGTGAGTCCAAAGGCCCATAGAATGAGCCCATAGCCCATCAAGCCCATAGTTGAGACACTTGTCAATGGGAGAAAAATCCTAGAAAAATTATCCAAACCCTTGTAGGAAAATCTTATTTGGTGAAGGTTGACTAGTAGTTGGATGCATGCCATGTAGGATTGAGTGTAGGATCTAATGGAATGATTTTTCCTACCATGGTATCTTGGAGGTACAAAACACCATCCCTTGACTTGCCAAGTGAGGTCATGAGGTGTAGGGAAGTTACAAGTGGCATGAGGAGAAGCTTGGATGAAGGGAGCTTGGAGTTTCGGTGGAAGCCAATCCGTGGGGTTCATTGGGGAATCTCATGGGGTATGGCCATCTACAAGTGATAGGACAAAGAGGAAGAGTGTGTAAGTGGATGAAGTACATGTGTAAGAAAGTATGGTGATGTGAAGAGAGGTATGGTGTATGTGTAGGTGATTGAAATGACAAAAAACTAGGAAGAGAAGCAAAAGGGAGTTTCGGTGGAGCTAGCTTGGCCGGTCATGCCTTGCTCAAATTCCAAAAAGCATGGCTTTGGAATCACTTGGATGGACACATGAGGGGATAGGGGAATGATGATTGAGTGAAAAACAAGAAAATGGAGGCTAGAGACACCAAGAAGCCGGCCATAGGAAAGAGAGGAGAAAGGAGAATCATCTAGGTATGGCCAAGATTTGATCTTGGAGTGGCCTAGAGTTGTCAATCAACCCATCTATCTTTAGCCATGCCTAAACATGATGAGAAGAGTACCAAGGACCCTAGGGAAGGGAGCTGGCCGTGTGACCCTTAGGCAAAACCCCTTGAGCTCAAATCACTTAGACACATGCAAACACTCTCACTTCCTCTCCACCTCTCGGCCAAACTCACCCTAGCCATTCCTACTTTTGTTTCTTCTCTTTTCACCACATATTTTGAAGAATCCTATAGTAGGAAAGCCAAAAGCAAGAGTGTGAAGGTGATCAATTCATTGGAGAAGGTTAGTGATTAAATCTATACAAGATTAGGAAGAACACACACACACATGTAACACTTTGTAATGGTTGGAAGGAAATAGGGTTTTCTTTGAGTTTTATGTTCATGACTAGACTAATGGGAGATTTTATATGTGTAATTTCAGATTTAAGCTAAAGCCTAGTAGGAGTGTTGTAAGTATACTCCCACTTTTTCCTTAACAAGTCTTATATATAGTGAAGTGATCATGTTTGTTGGATTAATGGTTGCCATTGCCATGTTTGGATTGGAATGATTTTTCTTGCTTGAGATATGAGTATTCTTGGATAAATTTATATGATGGAGCAAGCTTAGAATATGAGTAGAAATGATGAATCAAGTGTTAGTTGCAAAAAGAAAGGAAAAAGCATGATTATTTGATGAAATGATGAAGATGATGCATGAAGGATTTTAGTGTTAAATATTAAATTGTGGTGTTGCTAAGGTAAAGATTTTATTTGAGGAACTAGTGATGGAATTGATTTATTCAAGGAGCATATTGTTGTAAGAAAATGGAAAATGGACATGAGAATAATTTATATGGTTGATATGGATGGAAATGGTATACACTTGCATATGGAAGAAATGATCACTTGTGTATGATGCATAGAAATGTTTATTTGGAATTTTATGATAATTGAGGTTGAGATTGGAAGATTAATATTATATTGCTTTGTGGTGATTTTGTTTAGTTGAACTCATAGAAGAAACTCTTAGGAAAGGAAGTTTGAATAGACTAAGGGGAGGAATTCCCTAAGTTAAAAAGGTGAATGGAGGAAATAGGAATGACTAAGTTTTGGAGGTGAAAATGGTTACTTAGGAAACACTAGGGTTTCGGTTACCCTTGCTAAGGAGGGTACTTGATTCAATTTGATACTTTAAAATTTATTGGAGGAAATTTGAAGTCAAATGATGAAGGAAAGCCCTAGAAACTCTCTAGGAGAATTCGGCCATGATGGGTTGGAGATGGGCCCAATACCCCACTTCAATCCTAGGCCCATTTTGGGTATAGAATATGATGACTAAGTAGGAAAATTATGAAAGTATCCCAAAGGAGGGAGAAAGAAAATGAAATGTGAATGCACTCGAGCCTGTCTCGGGTTCTTGCATGAAAATAAGTAAGCATGCATGTTCCATGCATAAGTCATGAAAAGAAAGTTTTTTTTTAAAGTCAAGCATGTTTTTAAGAAAATGAAAAGAAAAGAAACGATGGAATTTTTGAAAGGAAAGAAAGAAGTAAAGTTTTATAAGAACCCCAAAGGCTGGGACGGGGAAGTGCCCCAGTGGAGCTCCCTGTCCACTCAGGAGTGTCTAAAGTCGAGTGGTAGCCCCTGGGTCGACGAAGAACAGTCGGCGGACCGTGTATGGCACCAAAAGGTGGCCGGAGCGCGGTAGCACCTAACGCTGGTGGGTGCCCAAGACGGATAAGGTGTAAGGACCTACCGTTTTAAAGTTATATGACGCTCACTTTAGGGTGATGCGGTAACCAGCAGGGAACACGCGGTGCTAGGGGAACCGTGTTGTGTCTCATACATGTTAAAGAAAAGTCATGACAAGAAGGGCTTTCGAGCCATAAGAAAGATCTGTATATGATAAGTGGCGCCTAAGAAAGAAAGAAAGATACGAAATGTTTTAAAGGAATGTTTTGAAAAGCAACGATGATATGAAAAGAAGTTTGAAAGAAGAAGTCTGCATGAAAGTTTTATGAAAAGAAGTTTGAAAGAAGTATGTCTGTTTAAAAGTTTTCATGAGCATGTGCATGAGTCAGTCATTCATTGCATGTGCATTAGTTAAGAATGTTTTGTTCACTTATCTGTATATCTGATATGTTCTGGTTTAAGTGTTAGTGTACTTGCTGAGATTTCTCCCGAAATCTCACCCCCTTTTTATTATCTTTACTATTGCTCCCTTGGGAACAATAGAAGTCATTGCAGGACAGGATGGATCCACGGATTACGACTCTCGAGAAGATGGGTCGGACCCTCATGGGCCCGACTAAGGCTGAGACTGCCGGGCCAGTGACCCTAGACCTGTTGGGTCAGTGGGCGGCAGAGTCGCTTCCTATGGCGACTTACTTTTTTGACGACCTACGCCCTACGGGGTGCTGTATGGTGCTGGGAGTTGACGGGCTCCTCCACTTGGGACGAATGTTTACGTCATCCTCTGGGATGATGTGTGACGTAGGTCCAGGGCTGAGTCTGGATAGCCTTCGTTACGGCCCGAACTATAAGAAGATAAAAGAAGAACCCGCCTATTAGTATGGTTGGCGGAGGGAGGAGTGGATCAGCAGCCCCTTTATTTTGTATACACCGATGTACTTTTGGGAAAATCTTCCCGTTGTTTTGGGAAGTACTTTTGTATTAAACTGTTTACATTGGTGACTTTATTCTGATATGTATATATATGTGCTTGCGATGTTTAAGTTGGGTTTTATTTTGTTAACCATGTGATGTGCGACAAGCGTAACGTTTTGTCGTTTATTTATGGCTTGACCTTTTTCCGCTGCGATTAAAAAAAAATAATAATAAGGCTCTCCTAAGTAAAGATGATGGATGACTTCCTTGTGACGTTCGTCCCCGGCGTCGCATTTTGCGTACGAACCCAAGCGCAAGCTGGGGCGCCGACAGCGGTGGTATCAGAGCAGTTAAGTCTCTGGGTAAGAAACCACAAGTCTTAGGAAAAAGAATCACATGGTATAGGCTATGATTTTTTAGATTTAGGCTTGAATCTTTAGATAATGGATTGGAGATAGTGGTGATATACCAGTATGATGTGGTGAGTTACCAGGGTTGGAGCACAGGAGTTAAAGTAACTCATATGAAGATTATGCACTTTTCAGGGAAGAATGGCAGGAGGACGACGACGTGCCCCTACTCCAAGGCCCAAAGCCTTACCGAGAGTTAATGTTTCGAGTCCGATGCCGACCGTAGGAAATACGCCACTAATTTCGCCACCTCAGACCGGAGGAAGAGAGATCCCGAATACCCCGTTAGATGGTGGACAAGCGATAGCGGAAGCTATTCGCCAGATGACGGAATTAGTAAAGCACCAAATGGAGCAGAGCCGATGTCACCCGAGCGTCAGTGGAGTGACGGCAGGATGCCCATACGAAAAATTTCTGGTGTATCGGTACCCGAACTTTACGGGGACTGAAGGAGCTATGAAGGCCGACCGATGGATTATGGATTTAGAACGCACCTTCGAGATCAGTGGGTGCACGGAGGCGCAAAAAGTGCAATATGCTGGTCACCTATTACAAGGAGAGGCCGGATTATGGTGGGACACGAAGAGAAGGTTACTGAGACAAGAACTGGGAGAGAATGTGGTCCTTACTTGGGATAGGTTCAAGACCGAGTTTGATAATCGATTCTTTCCGGAGTCGATTAAGCAGCAGAAGGCGATAGAGTTCGCCACATTAGTGCAAGGAAGCATGACGGTGGACCAGTACGCCGCTAAATTCATGGAACTAACACGATTCGCCCCGCATTTGGTGATAACAGAAAAGATGCGAGCGAAGAAATTTCAGGATGGATTGCAGCCAAGGATTCGCAATCAAGTGGCTTGTTTGCGAATCGAAAATTTTCAAGAGTTGGTGAACGTGACGGCCATTGCTGAAGCCGAGCAGAGAAGTCTGATCAATCAAGCCCAGACTTACAAGAAAAGACATTTTCCATATTCTTCAGGGAAAGATATGGATAAGAGGAGAAGTACTCGTCCCATGGATAAAGGGAAGGGTAAAGTAGGTGGATCGAAAGGCACGGCTCCATTTCCACCATGTAGGACATGCGGACGCCCACATAAGGGAGAATGCCGCGCTGCAACAGGAGCTTGTTTTAGGTGTGGCCAAGTGGGTCACCTGATCCGTGATTGCCCACAGACAGCCCCTGGCGGAACAACAGTACCTGGAGGAAAGGCGAAGGCCCCTGTGAAGTCCAAGGTATACGCAATTACCCCGGGAGAAGTAGATGTGGACGAGGAGGAGGCTATTAACGCCGGCATAATTACTGGTAACAATCTTAAGATTTTATCTAGAATTAAAGCATGATAACTTTCTTAAAGTAACCGTGAGGAAGTTTTATATATATAGGTGAAATTATATTGATGCGTAATGTGGTATATGCTTTGTTTGATTCCGGCGCGACGAGATCCTTTATTTCTTATGATTGCGTGTGGAGGTGTAAGTTAGAAGTAGAGCCCTTGACTCGAAAAGTGTTGGTGACACTCCCTGATGGGAAAACATTTGGATGTCAGCGAATAGTGAGGAACTGTCCGTTAGAAATAGCTGGCGTAAGGTTCAACGCTGATCTGATAATTTTCCATTTGTTAGGATTTGACGTGATATTAGGTATGGATTGGCTATCTAAGTATTATGCCAAGATTGACTGCCGCAAAAAGGAGATTACATTTGAATTGCCCGAAGAAGAGAAGTTGCGTTACGAAGGGGAAACAGTTCACTATGTTTCTTCTATTGTGACAGCGAAAAGAATGATGAAAAGTTTAAGAGGAGGAGCTGAAGGGTTTTTGATACTGTCCTTGAAAGCAGGCGGAGATACCAAGAATATTGAAGAAATTCTGGTAGTAAAGGACTTCCCCCAAGTATTCTCAGATGATCTGCCAGGATTACCCCCGGAACGGGAAACTGAGTTTACCATTGAACTTGAACCCGCAACAACTCCAGTTCACAAGGCACCGTATCGGATGGCTCCAACGGAATTGAAAGAATTGAAGACTCAAATCGAAGAATTGTTGGACAAGGGATTTATACGGCCTAGTTCATCGCCGTGGGGAGCCCCAGTTTTGTTTGTAAAGAAGAAAGATGGGACAATGCGGATGTGCATCGATTACTGAGGACTTAATAAGGTCACCATTAAGAATAAGTACCCACTACCCCGGATAGACGATTTGCTGGACCAACTGCAAGGAGCTACAGTATTCTCCAAGATAGACCTCAGATCAGGGTACCATCAACTTAGGATTAAGGAACGAGATGTACCCAAGACTGCTTTCCGAACTCGCTATGGACATTTCGAGTTCTTAATCATGCCTTTCGGACTGACAAATGCCCCAGCAGCCTTCATGGATCTGATGAATAGAATTTTTCGACTTTACTTAGACAGTTTCGTCGTGGTATTCATCGACGATATTCTGGTGTATTCACGAAATGATGAAGAACATAAGGAGCATTTGGAGACAGTGCTGAAAATTTTACAAGAACATCAGCTGTACGCCAAACTTAGTAAATGTGAATTTTGGCTCCACGAAGTTAAATTTTTGGGCCATGTAATTTCAAGCAACGGAGTTTCTGTGGATCCTGCAAAAATAGAGGCGGTAACTGAATGGCCTCAACCGACGTCCGTTCATGAAATACGTAGTTTTCTTGGCTTAGCAGGATACTATAGAAGATTCGTTGAAGGATTTTCCAAGTTATCTGGTCCTCTAACGGCTTTGACAAAGAAGAATGCCAAATATGTCTGGAATGACCAGTGTGAGCAGAGTTTTCAAGAGCTTAAGAGGAGATTGACTTCTGCCCCAGTGTTGGCATTACCAGAGCCTCACAAACCATATGTAGTGTATAGTGATGCCTCAAAGTTGGGTTTGGGATGTGTACTAATGCAGGAAGGACGAGTAGTCGCCTACGCGTCCCGACAGCTTAAAGATCATGAGCGAAATTATCCCACCCACGACCTGGAATTAGCAGCGGTAGTGTTTGCGCTGAAGATTTGGAGGCACTACTTGTATGGAGAAGAATGTGAGATATACACCGACCATAAGAGTTTAAAGTATCTGTTTAGTCAGAAGAATCTAAATATGAGACAGAGAAGGTGGATCGAGACTATAAATGACTTCCGGTGTGAGATCAAGTACCACCCGGGAAAAGCTAACGTGGTGGCAGATGCTTTAAGCCGAAAATCACAAGTAGAGGAACCATCAGTACTAGCCAGTATGCAAGATATGCTAGTAAGGAGTCAACCTGGAAAAGCGATGTTAGCAACAGTCCAAGAAATTATTTCTCTGACCGAAGATGAAATCCGGGAAGGACAACGGCAAGATACCAAACTGGAAAAGATTCGAACAAACTTACTCGAAGGAAAAGGATCACCTCATTTTACCGTGTCTGATGATGGAACGTTATACTTCGGAAAGAGAACAGTGATACCAGATAATCCAGAACTTAAGGAAAAGCTTATGAGGGAAGCATACTGCACCCCTTATACAGCCCATCCTGGAAGTACCAAAATGTATCGGGATCTGAAGGAAAGATTTTGGTGGGAAGGTATAAAGAAAGATGTAGCTACTTTTGTGGCAAAATGTTCTGTGTGTCAAATGGTGAAAGCGGAACATCAACGTCCCGCAGGAATGCTGCAACCTCTTCCAATTCCGGAATGGAAATGGGAAGATATTTCAATGGATTTCGTAATAGGATTCCCAAGAACCTCGGCGGGAAGGAACACAATATGGGTGATAGTGGACAGATTGACAAAGAGTGCCCACTTCCTACCGATTGCAAATACGGACTCAATGGAAAAATTGTCTCGAATTTATGTTAAAGAAATAGTTCGTCTGCATGGAGTGCCAAAAACGATTGTCTCAGATAGGGACCCAAGATTTACCTCTCACTTCTGGCAAAGTTTGCAGAAGAGAATGGGATCCAACTTGAAGTTTAGCAGCGCCTATCATCCGCAGACTGATGGTCAGACAGAACGGACTATTCAGACTTTAGAAGACATGCTACGGGCGTGTGTGCTAGACTCTAGTAGCGACTGGGAGAGTCTTTTGCCCTTGATTGAATTCGCTTACAACAACAGCTTCCAAGCTACTATCCAGATGGCACCGTATGAAGCCTTGTATGGAAGAAAGTGCAGATCTCCGTTATATTGGGACGAAGTCGGTGAAAGCAAAGTGTTAGGGCCTGAGTATTTGCAAGAAGTTAAGACTCAAGTAGAGCTGATACGGGAAAGGATGAAAACTGCCCAAAGCAGGCAGAAGAGTTACGTAGATCGAAGGAGGAGACCCTTAGAATTTGTAATTGGCGACTGTATATATATTAAGATTTCGCCAATGAAGGGAGTGGCCCGATTTGGCAAGAAAGGAAAATTAAGCCCCCGTTACATCGGACCATATGAAATCTTGGAAAGAGTCGGACCAGTGGCTTATCGTTTGAATCTACCAGTGAACCTACAAGGAGTCCATAACGTATTTCATGTGTCGTCTTTAAAGAGGAGTTTCAGCGACAAACCCGCGACGGTAATGGATCCGAGTACCATCGAGCTACGCCCGAATTTAACTTATGAAGAGTGGTCGACTCAGATTACCGATCGCAAGGAACAAGAATTAAGGAATCGAAAAATCTCCCTAGTAAAAGTATTGTGGAATAACCCGGCATTTCAAGAAGCAACTTGGGAACGCGAAGACGCTATGAGGGCTAACTACCCTCATTTGTTTGAAAATTCCTAATGTATTTGATTTCTGTTTAGCTAAGTTTTGATTGTAAATGAATGATTGCTTTGCCTGAATGTATGAACAATTGATTGGTGTTTTGAGTGTTATATTCATTAGATTACCTCATCGCACTGTAAATAACTTTTAATAAAAAATTTACCCA